>JAVQJD010075750.1:0-76842 GCA_036023655.1 Nannoperca australis
ACACACACACACACACACACACACACACACACACACACACACACACACACACAAACTTCCTCCTTTTCTGTTGCTATGGCGTGGTTCCTCCTAATCACACGATGCTCTTGTGATACAAACTGGCAACTCCGACTGGCAAAGTTCAGTCATCCATTAGCCGCTTTCCAGGTCGGCCATTTTATCTCAGTGATCATTCAGGCCAGCTTAAGTTCTGCCACCTTTGCACTAAATGAAATGCTTCACATCGATCTGTACAACTACCGCTGCCTCGTGCCTCCACCAGTTGCCTCACGGGGTTTTCTCGTAAAGGCTCAGTGGTTTTGCTAAAATCATGGTGCACAGTCCCGGGAGTGTCCATTAGCCGCTCATTGTGTCGGCCATTTTAGCTCAGTTGCCCTCTAGACAGCTCACGGTCTGAACAACATTTATAGCCTGAGTGGATTGTGCAATAACAAGCTGATACTTCTTTCCAACTGGTCTCTGCCGCTTTGCTTCGTCTTGTCCAACTTACTGTCAAAGTTTCAGTTTATGACTCTTTCCTCATACTCAAATTTAAAAGGTCTCCCGAGTGTTGCAGATTAAGTTGGCAAATCCTCTCCACCTTTGTGTTCAGTCAATAGCAAACGCTTTGCCACCACCATCTGACGGATGTTACTTGTCATCCTGCAGACCTGTTTGAGGTTCAGCTGTTTCTCTTGCCTGTTGCCACTAGTCAGCAGAACAGCACTCTGCAGGTGATTCAGATTCAGCATCTCTGCTCAAGGACAATTTGTCATGATGGTGTGAAACCAGGGAACGTCTGTGTGGCCTCACTGGCCCGCCTCTCCTCTCCTCAGCTGCCTGTGTGGGTCCCAGATGGGCTGAAGTGAAATAGTCATCAGACACATCTGGCAGGTTCTTCTTGCTGAGTGAGTCCCATCTGTATCAAACATTGATATTTGATTGCTTGATATTTTTGATGCATTGCAAATCTTGTCACCAAAAACATCATTTAAGAATTCAGCAATACATACAATCTTTGTGAGGCTATTACCTGAGTTTTATCATTTTTAAATTTCAAGGACCAAATCATGTTAAGATTCTTTTAATTTACCTGTTCTCTCTTATATTCTTTCTCTTTTTCTTCCTCTCTTTCACTACATAGCCAGGTTTATTTGTGTGTTGGGAGGATAGACAGATCCAGACCCTGAATGCCTGAACACACGCAGGCCTGAATAATAATGGCGACCTTATCTATAGTTTCTGACAAATCCTCATCAGCCTTAATGCTCAAAGATGTTTTGGGGGTCTTGAAACCTCAGGACGATTTATACAAAGCAGATAATCATTCTTTCACAGGAATCTGTACTTTGAATCAGTAAGATATTTTTTTAATTCAGTGAACATGAGGCGGACAGATGTAAGAACCAACTCCAGCTCCAACTCCAGATGAAACACAGAAGAAGACGGATGAAGTGACACCATTTGATACTTACATATCCAGGGGTACCTGCTTTTATTTCACTTTACCAAGCAGGATGGCCTCGAGTGTTTTGAGCAGCACACTGGGTGCATGTTAAAGAGTGATGGTTGCAGAATAGTCACAGAATTTATCATCAGATGTTTGTGTATATTTACGCAACACTCCTTCCAGCACTTTCCCCACCGCTCTGTTTCCAAATGTCAAAATGCAGAGTTGCATTTAACGACCTGGAAGACGACCATATAGCTTGAATTGCTCGCTATTAAGCTTGTACTGGAATGCGGAGAGCACTTCATCTGCCAGAAGAGTTGAATGGGTTTGTTTTTAAAGCTGCCACTGTCACCTTGAGTTGTCTCCATTCTCTTGTCCTCTGCCACTTCCACCATGGCAATGAGCTTTCATCACGGCTTAAAGAGGGACACAATAAACCAAATTCTTTATTTATAGTATATACAAGATAAGGTTGAGCAAGATGAGTTTGCTTCACGGTTAAACACGATTCTTTATGCATTTGGCAGTACGTCTGACGCAGGTACAGAGTGTTTCATTTCTCTCCATCTGTGATTGGCTGTTAGTAACCAAACAGAACTCTGTTGTTGCCGTTGTTTCGTTTGATTTAGAGCCACAGGACAGGTAATGGAGAGCACATGGAGATAAAGTCGCTGCATCCAGTAAACCAACTCAACACAGGCCTCAAGGTTATAGATGAATCAAAATACCACAGAATTCTTGCACAGAGAGATCTGCTTTCTTCTCCCGTAAGAGATATTCTCGGTCGTGTCATATATCAATACTTTGCCCATGCTGGCGAAGCAGCAATTCAGCCATGTTTATAATTTGTGATTTATTATTTCAGATATCTTCACTTGCCAGTATATTATTTCTTATATTACTATGGCAGGTTATCAGAATACCAGGGAACTGGCAACACATCATTTGTCTGGTATGATCTGCAGTGGAGCCTCGGCTGGGGCAAAAATTACTTGCAGGCGTTTTTATAACGTTGCCATGTCCCAAACGGGTGGGGTTATCTCCCTCCTCAGAGTTAGTTACTATTTACTATTAATACTATTCACTAAGTTACTTTTAGGACTTTTAAATACATCCTGTTGCATTCAGAGCTTATGTGTCGCAGAAAGACCTTATAAAACTGTGAGAATTACTGTTTAACCCAGACCTGCTGGAGTCCTTACTAAGCTATCACCTCTTCTGCATGCTGTTACTCCCACTGATTTATGAAACAGTGCTCCCAGTAGAGCAAGAACCTCTTTCACATAATTTATTTTGACAAACAGGGTGACAAACAAACAGGCCAAAGGTGATTTTCATTAAGGGGGATTATAAAATGGTTGCCGGGGATGAATTATTAGAACAGCGACTCCTCGAAGCAGAACAGTGATGCCAGATGTTCCCTCGTATTTGAGAAACTGTAAGCTTCTGAGTTATTTCATCACTTTTCCCTATACTCGGTGCTATGCACAGTCTGGGTCTCTTAATGTGATCAGCAGGGGGCACTGTGCTATGTGCTTTATTCTTATATTTATTACACGAGGACATTGAATAAGTGCAGCTGTCAGAGGTGGGCACAGTTCTACCGCTGTATTTAAATCTCCTGCAAATATTTTCCAAACCTCCGACTTGTATTTTTAGCACCGTGGTTATCTTGGACTACCTTTTGCTTTCCAGACTGGATCAGTCTCAGAGGAGGTCATGTAACAGAGACTTAAACACAGGCACAATTGTCTTCTCTTAAGGGAAAGAAATGACTTGATGGCTTTTCCATTTCGGTTTGCAGAGTTGGCTGGTCGGGGATGTGGGCTATGACTGTTCAGCAGAGATTATGGACTCTCACAGTGCTGTCAGTGGTTGACCTTTAGGTTTAGTCTTTCCAAAAGAAATACCAGCACTCTCTGACACAACTCCCAACCTTTGGAAAGGAATAGTAACTTTGACATTATACTATGTTGGGCTCCTTCAGCAGTTTACAAAGAGTGCTGTTCATTTTGTGCCCTTGCTTTTAGTTAAAGTGACATTAAATACAATTGATTGAACAGCTGTCCCTGTCGTGTGTTGTGTTTCTTTGTGTGGGTGGTGGTTTTCCCCTCAGGCTTGTAAATAGTGGATTGTGTGTCATCTCTGCCGCCTATCTGATGAATGTTCTTTTTATCTGTCGGCTTCCTTCCTCCTCTGGATACACCTGACGTGGTTTTACATCGGTTAACTTGTACACCAACCAGTAGAACCTGTGACTCAAAGCTATGTGTTATAACTCTTCGCACCAAACAAAGGATATAATGTTGCTGAGTGCTCTCCAGTTTGAAATGAAATGAAATAACAGCATTCAACAGTGGGGCAAATTCTTCTATGTAATTTGCATAATAAACAGCTTTTTAATCTTAAAGTTTATTGTAAAATAATATAATAAGGGATTTATTTCTAAAACTGTTGTGGCAAGTGGAGGAATTTTAGTTCAGTACAGTTTGGCATATTGGTGTGACACTGGACTTGGGCAACAATTTAATTAATTTTGTGCTTAGAAAATCCAACTCACCATCATGAGTAAGGTAATCTGCTATCATTATCTGATTTGCATGCCAACAAGTTATGGGAATATTGATGAATAATAGCTAGATGTACATTATTTATTATTCTAATGCTTACCAATGACACAAAGGGAACTTATATTTACAAAAGATCAAATGTGTGTTGTGGATATTTTATGGCATTTGTTGGATTGTTGCATGTTGTGCTTAAAACTGGCTAAAGAGATGGTGGTGGGTTTGTAGCATTAATGCCCATTAGCCACACCGGGTGCAAACCTTCATCACTCGGCTTCCTCTCATCCCTTTGGTTTCTGTTTTCATCCTGTGTGCACACACCCCCTTGGATTCTCCTCCTTTCTTCCCTCTCGCCTCTCATCCTAACGGTTTCTCTTTCGACTGCGGACTGAGAAAGGTAGGAGGGGTTGTGAGCATCGCTGTTTGTCCATGCTGACTCATAATGACAATTTCATAGATAGATCCTTTATCGCAGTGAAGCAAAACTGATGAAGGAAAGATTTTTGTCAGGTCTTGTTTGTGTGACATTACTGCATGCAGACTGTATATTGAAATTGTAGTAGTTATAAATATTTCAAGAGATTCATCAAAAAGCTAAAAGATTTCAAAATGGTGGCTGGAATGGTAATGTCCTTAGCCGATCTGAGGGCAATCTATGAGCTTCTCTTTCAAGATGGAGTCATTGTGGTCAAGAAGGACAAACGTCCACAGTCCTTCCACCCTGATGTCAAGGGGGTTACCAACCTAAAGGTTATCTGCGCCATGGGCTCTCTCAAATCTAAGGGTTGTGTCAGGGAGACTTTTGCTTGGAAACATGCCTATTACTATCTTACCAGTGAAGGAATTGCATACTTGCGAGACTACCTGCATCTGCCACCGGGGATCATGCCTGCCCCCCTTCAACCCGTTCGTCGACTTGCATCTTCTGCTCGAGTCCATACAGTAAAAGGCCCAGCGTCCTACATCGCAAAACCAAAGCCTGGAAGAGAAAGCGAGAAAGATGGCGTGTTGGAAAGGCACTTTTACCGCCACAACAGAGTTGGAGAAAAGAAAGAACCATCGGAGAGGTCTCCGAAAGACTTCAGAGGCTCCTCCCAGCGTCCCGCATCAGTTGGCGAGCCTGGTGTTCAGACCTTTTTTAAGAGAGACAAGGATTTCAGCAGAGGAGAGGATCATTGTACAAAGGAGGGTAGCAGGAAAGGTTTTGGAGCTTCTTGTCTCCCCACTAAGGACAGAGCCACCAGATGTCCTGACTCAGTCAAGGAGGCCAAGCAACCCATTTGTTCAGTCACAGATGTGACAAGTGAAGAAACCTCAAATCTGGCCTTGGAGACTCTTGGAGATGTAGTAGCTGAGGTTGAACCTGGTGAACATGAGGTGGTGGACCGGCAAACAGTGCCTTTGTTGGCAGAGTCTACTCAAAAAGAAGAACAACAGGATGTTAAAGATGGAGGTGTTCTTGAGAAAGCTGATCTGGTGACTGAAGATACTGTTGAGAAGTTTTCATTTGATGGTAAGACGATAAAACAGCTGAGTGTTGAGGTCTTCTGCCCTGTGATCAAAGCTATGACCCCCAAGTCTGATCCTGACCATGACTCAGCAACCCCTCCATCAACAGCCACGGGCAATTTCAGAGACCCAACACAGGAAAACGTGGTGGATTATGACATTATTGATATAGATGATACCCAGAAAGTCATGGAGAAGACCTTTTGTATGAAAACCATCTCTGAGTTTCATGTCGCCTCAGAGACGACCTCCGGTGCAGAACTTGAGTCAGGCTGTCGGGCCCCAGTAGTCCCTTCAGAAGGTCCAGATGCTTCCATGAAGACCACTGAGCTTCGTGGAGACCAGGCCGCCATTACAGAGGACCCTGAGCAGGAGAAGGAGCAGGATACTCAGGGGGTCTGGCCTTACCTCCTGGAAGGTTTGGGCTTTTCTTAGTTCTCCTCCTCCTCCTCTTGTTTCCTCCTCTTTCCTCTTCTCTGCAGTAAGTGGCTATCTGGGCGTTGCTATAGGCACTGCTTGTGTTTGGGAGGTTGAAAGGGATAATTTAATCTTTGAACAATACATGTAATGGTCTTGTCATTTTCCATACAGCTAAATAACAACCAGACTGCCAAGTGGGTTTCATATTACTGAATGCATAAAGAATTGGGCCAACATGGGTCTTGCTTGCCTGACTGGTTATTAAGTGTTTATTATTATTAACTGTACGTTTAATATCCTACAGTTGATTTTATGTATGTATTTCCACAATACTTACTCTTGATTAATTGAGGAATTAGCATTCCTATTTGCTTTTGAGTTTGAGTTTGAGTTAAACTAAAACTCAAAGCAAATAGGAATGCTTAAATTTAGTGCAGCCTGTGATGCTTTACGTCTGCTCTGTTTTAGCCACACTGCAGATATTTATAAATGCTTCCTGTGAGACGTTTAGGGGCGAAGTCAAACAGTAAGCTGTAACTGGCATGTTCATTGTTGGTACCATGTGTCTGACAGGCAGATGTAGGAGATCATCTATTTATTAATGCTGATATATGTTTTTACAAATATAATATTCAAGCCTTTTCATGGCTTATGCAGAATTAAGCCCATGAACAAATCTGCAGATATTTTAACTTCCCTTTCCTTATAGTATACTGTATACATGTAGGTATTGTTTCCACTGAGACATTGTCGTATTTGCACAGGAGTGAGTGATGGAGTTAATCCTGCCATCTGCTGGGGGGGAAGTGACCTGCTTAAAATACTGTATAGCTCCTTTATTGCACATTATTTACATGCACATGCTACATGTTAGGGCACCAAACCGTCCAGTCATTTTCTTTTCATCTTACAGAACATACAGCATTCCCCCAGAGTTCCCATAAAAATAAGACACAAGCTGTTAGCTTGATGGTGATCAGAGCTTCTTCAAAAGCCAAATATCTAACTGCCAGGCTTTACCTTAATCCGCCGCCTGCCTCAGAACTTTCCATTGTCAGGCTGATATATGACTAAGCAGAGACTAGGGAATGTGAGTTCAATTAAGCCACACTCAGCTTTTCCTGTCTGTGCCTCCCCAAGAAGGGCGAAGCAGCAGAAGCAGTCCAGAAGAGAACATGTGGCAGTTGCCACCTTTCATCTGCCCCTCAGTGTTTTAGCCCAGCCTGCAATGAACGTAAACTCCAACTTTTAAAAAGACCATACTGTACTTGAATGGAATAGCTACAGCAGCACACGCAGTGACTAACCTCCTGATCATATTACTATGTGTTGTATTTATTACGTGATATAGTGACAAAGAGAAATCCACAAGATACCACTTAAACTACGATGGAAATGAATAATTCTAGAGACTTCATGGAGGCTTTGATTCAACACGGCCAAGGTAGGAAGTCTTCGTTGTTGGAACAGTTCTGTCTTCTTACCAAAAGGTGTCAGCACAGAAATGCTTCATGGTGAGTCTGAGCTTGTGGAGAGGACCAAAGAGGATGAAGCAGGCATGGGTGTGTCTCTCACTACCTGTTTATCAGATAACAGTCCAGGACAGGGCTTTGTGTCTGTGATTAAGACAACAGTTGTTTTAAGTGTTGTTAAGATCTTCCTTAATTTTTTTTTTTACCACAATTGTTTGCTCTCTGTCTGGTTTATCTTGATCCCAGATGTAAAGCAAGTGTTTATTTAGAGAATAAGTGTGAAGCAAATTATAGTTCATAACTTTACACTGAAGACCTTGAGGTCAAAACCACCCACGCTGCCTGGCAGTGTCTGGGATCATGTTGCCTGGTCTTAAATCAAAGGGGGTGTGGGCTGCGGGACAGCCCCTGACTGGCTGCTCCATGTCTCTCCCCTGCACTGCAAGATTGTTATGGGAGAATGTACTCGGTCTGGATGGGCTCAGGAATAATGCACTGCTGCATAGATAACATGCCTTTTAAGATGCACAGACTGTATGTTGCTTTGAACAGACACAGAATTTCAGTTTAACCTAGGTTTACTCTTTATATTTAGGGCTGCAACTATCACTTATCACAAGTGCCAGCACCCAGAGCAGTAACAAGAATAAAAATCTAATCAATCAAACAATCAAATAACTTTTTCATTGCTTTTAGTTTTTAACGTAACAGTAAGAATGACTGCAATTGGGTAGTGCAAGGAATTATACTCATAATGTTCTTAAATCACAGTTGAACACAATTAATCATCATAAGAGTAAAGATATTGATCAAAAAGAAGCAATAAATGTATCTTAAGTTACTGCTGAATGTAAATGTTCCATCTCCCACTGTTTTAGCTTTAAATCAAATCCATTGCTGTAGTGGTTATACATTATGATTCATATCCTGTGGATATAAGGGCATAATTGCACGGTCTCCAACTTTTTTCTGGCTTCCACAGAGAAGCCTTTGTTACAGTAGCTTGCTGGCAAAAAGTAATGTTTTCCGCTCTTTGTCTAAAATCCTGTAAGAAAATGTGAATGTGTCCCTGGGAGTTTCTGGAGCTCTGCACATGGATTCCATTCAATGACGCTCAGAAACCACCAGGCATGAGATGCTGTTTCCACTGAGGAAAGCCTCACAAATTAAGTCAAACTCGCAGCGCTGTCTAGTTTTCACTTCCCAGCCGTGCCTCCGCTTCTCTCTTCTTCCTTTTTTTCCCCCGTGCTTTTCTAACACGCCCCCCTGGTTCTGATCAGAACACAATGTCGTGAGGTCAGATTTGACTCCCTGGCAGTTCAGTTTTTTCTCAAAAAGTTGTGAAGACGCTGAGCAAAGATGGACTTATGCTGCTGTTTCTGTGCAGGACCACCAAATGGTAGGTTTGCTTTTTTTTTTTTACAGGAATATATCATTTTTGACTTTATCATTGCATTTGGGGATGCTACCACAGCAATCAATTAAGATAAGTTGAATTTCTTGCATTATGCATGTCAGTGCCACTCCCTACATCAGTATCGTTTTAGAAGATTGCAGATTAAAGACATCTCTGGCATTCCTGTCATTGCTCGCCTAATCCTACCTGTGCTCTTTGGGAAATCTTTGTCATTAGCCATGAAATGAAAATGAAAATAACTTACTAACAGACTTTATAGGCATGTGAAGTTGGGCTATATTGCCGACATGTGGGTATGCAGAGCATGGATCACAATATGGGAATTACTGAGCAAATGCATACCATGTGAAGAGAGTGGGAGTGGGCTGACTCCTCCCCTTAAGGAGTGGTGGAGTTAATTCATTCCAGCTGTACACATTCCCTTGGTTTTCTTCCATTTACTCAGTCTTCACTATGACTAATTGTCAATTTGAGTTGCCAGTTTCAAAGACACTGGGGATTTGGTTGACATTTTCAATGTCTCACCCACAAAGAACGGCCAATACTTCAGGCTAAAGTCACACAGTCACCCTTTCTTGTTTGTTGTGTATTTTAGCCTCTGTTCCCAACTGCTTGACTATTGAGGCAACTTTAAATGTATTCATTCAACTCTGTCATAATGTAACCTAGATATTTTTTTGTCAAAAGACTACTCACAATGCTCATGCGAGAGGTGGCTTGAGGTCTAGGTGACGTCTATTTATGCTTGTTTTATGGAGCACGGTTGGTGCGTGGAATTGCGTTGTCGTCAGTGTGTCGTGACCCTGGTCTCGGTGTCTGGTTTCTGCGTGGCGTCCGGGTTCGGGTGCACACCAGCTGAGGTTCCCTGCGTGACTTTCGGGCAACAAAAACACTGGTAGAGATGCCGTTCTGCCTGCAGCGCGATGCTTTTGATGTATCAACATTCCTCAGAGAGGAATTTGCTGGTGATTATATAATGACAGGCTGGTTGTAGGTGACTGACAGGTTTGAAAATGTCAAAATCACTGAGTTTAAAGTGACATTGTCAGAAAGGGGCTCAGTCTAGTTTAAGCAGACATTTTCCCTCAAGGCTTTTCAGTGTTTTAATAACAGGGCCTAACAGGGTGAAAATGAAAAGCGGGTTTAAAGAAAGTAGTTGGTATTTTAGAGAATCTGAAACAGTATGCAGTTAAATAGGTTTCTGGGAAGCTTATAGGCAATGAGTGTGCAGTCCAAGCATAAGGAAGCACTCAGCATCTGGGGAAACATAGAGAAATTACATAATGGATTGATAGCAAGTGGGTTATTCTGTGAGGGGAAAATTTAAATGGGGGAGGCTTGAGTATAAACATTTGGAAAAGGAGGAAGGGGTTGGCCTTGAATGGTCTGTGACTCGTAAACCATGATGGAAAATAACTGCTTCAGTGGGTAAAAGAAAATGTGTGGAGTGAATGAGTTGGAAACTTTGACACTGAGTGAAGGTGGATCTCACCCGTGCTTACTTTTGCTTCTTATCAAGGCTGACCCGAGAGAGTGTGTGTGTGTGTGCGCCACACGAAACAGCCTCATATATTATTAACTCCTGCAGATAGGCTGCAGCGTGCGAGGAAAGCAGAGATCCAGTTCCTGTAGGGCAAAACCAGAAGAGTCACCTGAGCCACGGAAGAGGACAAAACTTATTTTTAAGTGTCAGGGCAGCACAGTTGCTTGCACAACTGGGAGAATTAGAGCTAATTCTGATATTAAAATGTCAGTAGAAAAGAAAGAGAGGAATTGTTGGAGTAAAGTACACGGGGGGGAAAAAGAGGGAGGGAGGGAGATCGGCCACTTCTGCTAGAGGACTGAGTCACAGGGACGAGAGGAGTGGGAGGGGTGCTCTTTCGTTCTGCTCTCTCTTGTAAAAGTCACGGACAACTTTGCTGTAGCGCTTGTTTTATAGTCCGGTATGGCACCACACCCCTAGGCGTCACCAACCCCCGCGTCTCCTCCACTCCCCCTCACCTTTCACCCCCCTCCCCCCCTTCCCCAGCCCTCCCACCTGTTTTCAGAGCCTGGGACTCTCCACTTTGTAGCAGGCCCGATGCCGGCAAGTCCCCCTGGAAATGTGTTCCCAGCCCTGGTGGTTGTGGGCCACATTGTTACCTTACTCGCTGTCTGGCAGTGGAGAGTGCGCAGGAAGAAAGGTAAGAAAAGTCCTCGCTGCAAGGCTCACGTCAGGAGGGGTGACGGTGCCGCCGCCGCCTTAAAAGGAAGAAGGATCAAAGGTTTTTCTGTGCAGATAGTTTGTTGCTGGCTGTCCTCGTCCGTCGTCCCTGCTCTCTCTCGCCCTGTGTGTTTTTGTGACGCTCGCTCCTTCTCTCTGTTTCAACCCCCCCCCCTCCTTTTTTCCCCTCTCGGTTTCCTGTGGTATAGAGATGTTGCGGTTAACCCTGTAAATGCTGGCTGTAATCTGATGACGTCGGAGCTGGAGTATTCTGGACGACTAGGGGCGTTTTAGCTTCGTCCGAGCTTTGATGTGCACACCTCAGCATCGGCTTTGCTTGAATAGTGTGTCTTTAAGAGATTGCTGTCTGTGGAGAGATCTGGCTCGAGTTGTGTGGCTCCCTTCAGGTGACTTGACTGTGACTTTAAACCACAGACTCACTGTTCAGTTTGGTTACTAATATTAATCGTCCAGTTCAACTGGTTTCTTCTTGAAATGGTTCAGTGATAAGAATCTGCTCTTCACATACCAAACATGAGTTGCCATGGGAAACACAATTACTCTACTGGACCTGCTGAACAGCCTGAAGGTTACCTGCAAGGCGTGTGTGGCTTTTTAGATGTCATCAGACACACACACACACACACACACACACCCCACTCAGGCCTATTTTGCTGTTGACGCAACTTGTCACAAAGGCAGCTTTCTAACACACCTCTGCAGACGACACACCCTGAGGCAAATTAAAAGATGTCTGACTGACAGCCTGCAGGTGTAGAGGACAATAGTTTTTTTGATTCTGCCTCTGACAGTGTTGGGAGAAACCGATGTGGCCACCAGGCACTCTGAAACAAATCAGCAAATTCACTTTGGACATTTGAAGCAGCCTAAATGTAGCCCCAAGTCACATCCTGTCTCCTCTACCTGCACGGGTTGGTACTTTAAATGAATCCAGCTGTAAATGTTTTGTAATCGGATGCATCTCTTATCACTCCCAGTGGTCTAGGTGGAATAATTAACTGCACAGTCCCATTTCAGATGAAGTCAAGGAGGACACGCCTCGAGTAGATAAGAGTAGTTTTCACAACAGCAGCTTGCCTGTTAGTTAGGACAGGTCGAGTCACTTTCACAGCTGTGATAAATCTTCATCAAAAGAAGAAACAGACCCGGAAACTTTCTCCGAAAAAGTAAATGCCCACAAAAAATGCTTAATGTGTTAATCATAGAACAAAAGCAAGACTCATCCAGCTCTCCTCTCCTCCTCTGTGCAGCACGAGTATATCAGTTCTGACAGCTGCGGTACTGATCAAATAAAGGTTGCCCGGCAGAGTGGTTTGACTGGTAAATTGCAGGCCAACATTTCATTGCAAAACTAGGCTGCGTGCTATCTGTACCTTCTGTCAATATCCAGCCTGCTTTGCATTTGAGGAGATCTGCTTTCAGCTCTCTGCTTGTCGCAGTGCAGACAATACGTCTACATACACCCTGTACATCGGCAGCGGTCATGTTCCCTCTCCCCAGTGTCTGTCTGCACTTTAATGATGTGTTTTTAACAGAGGGAGGTGTCGCGATTGATTTCTAGCCGTCTGGAGGCGTGATCATTGTTTACATTACAGACCAAGTACAAATCAAACACCGGCAGTGTCACGTGCCGGATGTGAAGACGCCGCTAAGTTCGAGCTGTGGTTTGCTGGAGCTACAAGGTGCCTTTGACACAGGGGGAAGGTGGAAGTAGGTAAAAGGGATTTTACCCAGAGCCAGGTTTAAAATAAGCTCACAGAGTGCCACACGTGGTGGCTGGCTAATGGTAGTAAACCCGACACTGGGGACGGTGGACTGTGTGTCCTGGATACCATCATAACAAACCGGAGGAAGGAGGTCTGTGGTTTTCCTTCAGACGGCCTCACGGTGATCCACTGGACCTTAAAGGAATCCGAGTGCTGTGTTGCTGCACGGATAATTAAAGAGTCATTTGCACGACGTGATGATGTGTTTATAAAGCGTTAGGAGTTCTGCCCGAGGCCTCTGTTGGTTTTGGCCCCTCCTTTAACGTCCCCTGTTGTTTCTCATTGTTCTTTTTACTTGAAATGTCCGTTAATGGTTTAGTTGGAGGCTTTTTGAAGACTGAGGAGATTAAAGTCTCCATTCGCTTAACAACACCGGCCTCAACAGGGAATATATTTAATCCCTTTAGGAAGCCACTCCCAAACCTGCACCCGTGTCCGTGGACGACCCACGTGCCACATACAGCACACAGAAGTACTGGGTTTAGATTTTGGCTTGTGGCGTGCATCTGTGACTCACTTCCCTGTCTCCTTTCATTGTGGCAGTAATAACAGACTTGAGGGGGGGCGGGGGGCGGACCGCCCGCTCTGCTTTAACTGAAAAGTGAAAAAACATGCTGTTATTGAAGGACGCCAAGTGTCGACTACAATACACGCCCACCGTGTCCCTGCACGCCCTGCACAATAACCAGTGTAACACAAGACGCATCAGTGGTGGTGCTGGTAGTCAGGCCTGTCCTCTGTCACAGCGCGAGGCAGCGGCTCTGACCTGTGCTGCTGTTTCCACTCCTTTTAGGATCAGTTTCTAATCCTTTTAAGATTAGTTTTTGTGTATTTGATAGATTGCTTTTCTTCATTTATGTCTTGGTGATTATTGATGTACAAATGTTCAGTCAGCTCTCTTGCTCTCTTCAGGCTGCGGTTTGCTGTAACATTTGACTGTTGTTGAGTAGCTCTGATGTGATCCTGAGAGCAGGTGGCAGTTCTCATGAATATCACTCTTCAGAGATGAAAACCTGTTTTAAAACTGACAACATCCACAAAGAAACTACATGAAAGCCTATAACTTAAACTAATTATCTGTAATAACCTTTTTACTAAACCTTTAAATATTTAGTGCCAAATACTTAAACAATTGAGACACTTAAAGAAAACCGCATTGCTTGTGTGCACAGATGTTACGTGTAGCAACCGAGATCTTTACACGTAATAAACAATTCTCAAATAACTTGTGGGGAATTTAATAAAAAAAAGGAAATATCAGTTATTTTGTAACTAACAGCTGATACAGCTTCATTTATACAACTTCGGCTCATTTAGATCATTTTTCAGTTTGTTCTGACTAGAAATGAGTTGAGATAAATTGTTAAAATAAATTGTTTATTTTAATTAGTGTTAATACAAATACTTTTTAATTTCCATGACATAAAATCTGTTGACTGCCGCGGTGGTCTGTCCGCTGCTTTAACTTGACAATAATCCGATACCTGTTTGAGAATGTGAAGTATTTCTCAATGTTGCGCAAAGAAAAAGGGAAGAAAACTCCTCTGTTAGAGTTTTTTATGACCCACAGCTGTTGTGTGTGGGGAGGGGGGGCGGTGTGTGTGTGTGTGTGTGTGTGTGTGTGTGTGTGTGAGATGAATTATCGCTCCCGGGCAAACGTTGTCAAACCTGCACTCTGCCCTTCAGTGAACAGACAGTGAGACAAAAGAGAGGAGCGTCTCTCCCTGGTTGTAATAATGATCACCATGTGTGTCTTCCCACGAGTTATTTTAGTTTGTGCGTTGCATTCAGGGGCTCGAAGGCTTATGTAATCTCGGGGAGAGGCACAGGCATTACCATTGCTAAAATAAGGAGGTAGCGTGCAGTAAACACCGCACAGCCCTCCGGTCCGTGTGTGTTGGACATGTTCCTCCCAGGCGCGCTGTGAACGTTATGAGGCGACAGCAGAGCAGGATGGCGCGGCTCTCCAGCTCATCTCACTAAACTACAGCAGAGTGGGCTGGGCTTGGGACAAAGACTCTGCAATCTGACACGACCCCGCGTGTCGCGTCTCCTCCATGTGGCTCGAATAGAGGAGAGAGAAACGTTTTGAACGCACTAGAAATACGCGGGTCCGCGGGCGTCTTCGGCACAAACGCGCGGCAGGATGGCCGAAGCAGGGGACGCGGTGCGCGCTGCCGCGCCGTGCGGCGGTCTGGAGTGGGAACTTTTATATCGGCGGACCAATTACATTCACGAAATGAGCTGCGGAGAAGTGGGGTCTCATCTCTACAGCCGAATGTGTTGCGCAGGTAGGTCCGAGCTCCGGCCGCTGCCTCCGGCTCTCAGCGCCTGTAATAGGAGGTTCTGGTCGGGAGGGGCTGCGAGGGTGCTGATGGTGATTGTGTTAACCTTTTCCATGCCTCCGCCCACAATTCAACAAGCCCCGAGGGTCAAAAGAGTGGGCGTCTCGGAGGTTTCCGTTTTATGGTTTTGTTGTTGTTTTATCCACTTTTATTGCACTTTTATAGAAGTTGACACCAAGATGACATCGTATCTGAGTAATACCCGTGATTAAAATCTCCTCAACTCCCAGAGCAGAGTGGACTGTGATGACTTCATTAGTTGACCTACAGACAATTAAGTAATCTGCAAAAATGCAAATAAATAAATCTCTGGTTCCAGCTTCTCAAATGATGATAAACTTAAGTTATTTTAACTTTTTTACAAAACAATATGTTAACCTTTGTGAGCAATTAATAAACCAAATGATTCATAATCATTAGGTTAATCAATAATGGAAAATAAATCTGTAGTCCAGCGAGCGGGTGTTGGATGCTTGATGGAAAAGGTGTGTGTGTACTTGTGTCTCGTCTCTTGACACGATCACTGCTCACATTTGAATACACTAACCAGTAAATGAGTGAACGCTACGTTTGTGTGCTGAGAGGCTCAACCTGAGTGAATGGAGATGACTACATCACTAGATGTTTGTTTACCTGCTGAATGTGTGACGAGCATCTCGGGCTTCGTGAACGTCTCTATTTCCGCGGACTTTGACGTTTAAATGCTGTGAGAAATGCTTTTTTTCCTTCTAAGCGAAGAGTTTTCCAGAAGTGTTTGGGCCAAAACCGCAGCTCTGTAAACAGTGCGCTGGTGGGTTTTTTTTTTGTTTGTGCTGTGTTGTCATGGCAACCACCCTCTTAAATCACACTTTTGCCCATTTAAGAGTGACTGTCCATGAATACAAGTCAACGCCCCAAGTGACCTTGGACTTTCTTAACAGTAGCCTGAACGCCTGAACGATAAGCCAAGAAGGTTGTCGGCTACTAGTTGGACGTTAAAGTAGATTCTAGTAAAAGTTCTACGTTTTCAGACTTTTCTGCTGGTTTGCAGTGCAGCTTCTCAAACAGAAGAGGGAGACAAACAGTGTTGAGCAACAAGCCCGTGTTCTCTTTAATTGGCCGTGGCTGTCTGATGATTATAAATCCATTATCTATTCCCCATACTTTCATAACCGCAAGATTGTGAACACCATGTGTGGCTAATTACAAGTGTTTTTGAACGCATTCTCCCTGAAAATGATACTCTTATTGCAAAAGTGAGTTTTTTTTTATAATTACAAAGAAAACGTAATGTAAGCAACTTCAAAGACAACTTTAAAGTTGGACAAGGGCCCAAGAAATGCCTCCGTTTTGTTGCTTGTTGGGTTCATTGACTTTATTGTCCACCTGTATCTCCCAAAGCTTTGTTTCCAGCACCGGAGTTTGTTTTGAAAGGGAATAAATGCCTGACAGTTCTAATAACAGACAGAGCTCTGTCTTCCTCGGTTGTTGTGCATGCTTTTCATGCCCTCTTCATTGCCAGATCCGGGTTGTATCTGCCCCATAATGCCCCGGGGCTTCCATTCCTCACCTGAACCGTCCAACTTTCATACCATCTCACAGTACCTGCTAGCCAGAAGAAACGTGGTGTTGGTTTACATTCCTGTCACTTGCACAGACGAACAGGCGGACGGGACGGGTTTCGGGCTCGGGTGGTGTTATTGCAGAGAAGGCGACTACCCCCCCCCCATCTGTGAGGAGGGTGAGCGCTCCCTCAGGAGGAATGCATTGACTTGCATGCTTCTCACGGCAAAACTGTCATCGTTAAACTCCTATCAGCTCTCGCTGCTCGGGTTAATCCCCGCATGTTATCATTTACAGGGGAATATCCACACAGTACTGCTCTGTGTGTACCGATCAGCTGCTGATAGGAGCACGTTTTTTTAAAGTCACATAATTACATCACATAAAAAAGTGCTTGCGCCTCTTAGTTTTTGAACATTTTACAAAATTGGTCAATATAAACTAGTCAAGAAATCAAAACGAGTCTTACTTTTGCATCAAGACTTTTTGAAATGAGCTTAAATTAGGATTTTGCGTCCAGTGTTTCAGGAGCTGCACAACACTACAGCAAAAAACAAGTGTGTGCGTTTTTAAAATGATTATTGGACATTTGCAGTTCATCAGGCTTTTAGACAAATTTATATATCGTCTGGCCAACAATGTTAGATTTTTATACACTTTATACTTTGCTGTGTCTAGAAATACTAAAGGATCTGTGGCTGCTCTCTGTTCTTGGTGACTGCAAGTAAAAGATTAGATCCTAGGAATAGATTTTTAACACAGCCACAGCCTATAGGGTAGAGTTTAGGTCTGGTGAAGGTGTAATATCAGCAGCTTCCATTTCTCAAGTCTCGACAAGCCACCTCCCTGGGTAGGCATCCAAAAAATCTCTCTCCTTAACAGTCTTATGTCAGTATCTCCACGAAAAATGGATGCTCCCTAGGGTGAAAGGTGTTGCAGGTATTCGGGTGCTATGGGACATGCATGTGGTAGTGTGGAGGTGTAAGTTTAAAGCACCTGAGCGCCCAACTTTGCAAAAAAAAAGGCAATGCTGTGTTTATCAGAGATCATTTGTGCAGATGGAAAGAAGCCGTTTGAAGAGTTTTACTGCATGAAAGAGACGCAGATGTAACAATTCTTTCTTTCACCACTCATGCACATAGACACACACTGTTCAGTCGATCCTCACAGAGCCACAATAGCTGCTTTGTGTCTGGGATAATCTTCTGCAGCAGTGTGGTTACTCTATTAAGAGTATTTGGAAAGCAAAGCTTCCCTGCCTCTTTTGTCGGTTTGTGTTACCGGCTCGACAGAAGCTTTTATTCAACACTGGAAACTCATCTAAGAAAAATAACCCAAACCAAATGCTTTAAATCCAATTTTTTGTCTCGCAGGTTTTTCCTCACTAGAGATCTTTACATGCTTATATTCGTTCTGCTGCTGGGTTCTCTCATGTAGACGCCCAAGGGAACAAATCGCCTCACGTGGAGAAATGGCTGCCTGGCTCTGCTGCCTCCCGGCCTCAGGTCTCCTCCGCGTTCAGGAACAGGCGTTTCATTGAGGCTCTGTGATGATGCGTGGTGCGTCCAGCCTCCGACCACACACTGGTGACTGCTAGCATGCACACGCAGAGTTTAGTTGGGGTTAACAGGCTCCAGTGGACCATTTCTGTACAGCTTTGTCTCGTCGGGGGAATGGCCCCTTTTTCTTGATTAGTGATCTGTGTGGTCTTTTTGAATATTTAGTTTCATGCAATAGTTTCTTTGACTGCGGTAAGATGAGCTGGGTTAAAGCCCCTGTTTGTGCAGAGTTGCTGTTCTGTAGCTTAATCTTGACCTCTGACCTTTTCTCTGATTATCTCCCTACAAGCCTCATACACTTTAACATCGTCTCTGTTGTTAAAAGTGACCGTAGGGACCATACTGGTGGTTTTGCAAATACTGTATGAAATCATTAACAACCAATAGCTTAATATTTTGCTAACAGTTCTCCAAAGAATGCCAACACCTTTTTATAGTAAATTAATTAATGATCTATCTTCCAGTGGCAGCCATTGCTTGGAACCTGCCTTAGATTTCTAACTTGAACATTAAGTTCACTTTATATTTTGCATTTTTTTTTATTGTTGCGTGTTTAAGGGTAATATTTCACTGTGATGGATGTCACATTTTACAACTGTGAAATGAACTCACACTGTTCTGGTATACATTTAGAAAACAATAGAAGCAAATTTAATTTGTAGTTACAGGCTGAAACATGTGAAAACAACCAGTAAAGATCAGTGCAACTGTAAAATCCACATTGAGGCACACAGATGTTACTTAAGATCTTTGCATGTAATCAGTGCAGAGGTCTGATGGGCGGGTGCTCTGTGAGGGTCTTCAGTAAGGTGTGTTGTGGTGGGTGGGGTCGGGGTCGGGGTGAGCATAACGGGGCAGGGCCTGGATCTTCACTCACTCTCCACAGACCCCTCAGTCGTGAACGACAGCTTCTGACATTGTAGCCCGCAGGCAGGCATTTTGCAAGAGCTGGTGAAAAGAAAAAAAAAATAGGAGCACAGAAAGTCAGAGACGGCAAAGGGAGGAAAAAACAGACTTGTGTTCAGGAACTGAATCAGTGGCTTGGACCCTCCCACTTAACTACAGGATCCCACACTGTGAAGGAGTGTTTCAGGCAGTAAGAAGAAGTGGAAGTCTCAAAAAGCAGACAGCATCTCAACCTGCAGAGGCTTCCCATTTGTGTTGTGATCAGTGAGATAAGTCCAGCGTGGCGATGGAGCGGAGGTTCAGAAACTACTCCTCTGACAGTGTTGGTAGTGACGGGGTCTTCTTAGAGGACTGCTACTACCAGGGGATGCTCAAGGCCACGGATCACAGGAAAGGTAGGGTTTGTCCGTTGTCTTAACATAGTTTCAGTTGTATTGGCATCGAGGTCTTTTTGTGTTTTCTCTGAAAGTGAATTCTTTGCTTTAGAAGTTTAGATAGTGAGAGGTTTTCTTTGCTCGGCTCACTGTTGCTCTTTCTTAAGAAGAAATGTAGTTTCAAGTCTAAAACGTGGACTCTGCTTTTGTCTGCGGTGGTCTTCTGCCTCTCTTTTATGAAACGGGCCACGCCCCTTTTTGTGTCATGGCGTCCCCCCCTTTTATTGGTCCACTGTGCCGACACCCATTTTGAGATGAAAAACGGACTAAACGGTAAAGATGTGTGACGGAAATTCTTTAGATTTTACTTGTTTGGTTCTGATCTGAATCTTCGCAGCTGAGAGGAAAGAGAGCCTGAAGAATAACTTTCAGAGTGACTTGTAACGCAGTTATTTAGACGCATTAACTCGTTTTTCTTCAAGTGCAAAAAACAAAATGACATAAAAACACATTACAGCTGCCGTGTTCAGTAACCGAGCGACAGGCATGATTTGCAGACGTCACGCAGCCACACTACGCTCAGAAAACAATGAGGCTCTTTCAGGAGACCTGATATCTCTCACCTCATCTTGAAAGTTTCTTTGCCTCCGAGGATGAAAGGGAACCTCCACATCTCTGTCTGCCGCTCCAGGCCGTGAAACTCAGCCGAGCAAACACATTATTTGTGAGAGGGATCAGTAAAGTTGACTCTTCTGTGTCATGCATTTCACCGGTTTGAGTTTTGGAATGTCAAGTGCCACTTTGGTGTTTAACGGCATGAAGGAACAGCAGCGTCCTGAGCAGCAAAACAGTCACCGTGCCAACAGTTTGTTGCAGGATGTATTTTCTGCAGAACCATCCTGTTTCTGTTTTTGATCACACTGACAGTTAGGTAAGTGTTCATGATCGAATTAAATAGAATTTATCTCACTTCTCTGTTTGGTCACAAGCGTGTTTGTGACTCATCCACGTGATGCCACCCTGAGACGGGCGCTCGTTGGCACCACGCAACGTCGTCTTCTTTGGCTTCTCTGTTCCCTCTTCATCTGATCACTTCTGTCACAAGAGCTTTGATCTCACTTCCTATCCAGATAACACAATCAAGCTCCAAACACTGTGACCGATAAGCAAATCAAACATAATCGTCTCGTCAGATTTAAACCTCTGCAACAGTGAGAGTCACGTTGTGTCGAGTCCTAATCACTTTTGTTCTAAGACAGACTTGTTTTGTGACGGCCCTCATCACTCACTGGTACACTGCGGTGAAGAGGTGAAAGTGTTTTTATTTTGTGATGATCTCTCCAGAAAGTTGCTGTATGGGTGAACACATTGCACAACGAATACAGTACCCGCTGGTATGTTTGGAATAACCAGACTGTGAAAACAAAACCAAAACCGCAACAGTCTTGCAAGGTGGAAGATGTTCCTGTAGAGGTGCGGATCTGAGGGGTGTCGGAGGTCATTTATTTGTTTCACCTGAGTGAAGCTCGACACCTTTGGAAGTGGATTTTAAACGACCGTAAGAGGTTACGTTCTGCACTTTCTGCGACGCCTTACATCTTATCTTCTGCAGCCTCTGTTGACGTCACATGTTCAAGGATCTGGAGAGTCTCATCAGATGTAGGACCATGACCACAGTTATGGTCCTACATCTTTGGATGTTTGATCTCATTAAATAAAAATGATGTTAACTGCCAACCATTTCCTAAAGCAGTGATTAAGCTGAGCTTCTGTGTCTCTGTCTCTCCACAGATGAACGGGACCGAGTTCAGAAAAAGACCTTCACAAAATGGGTCAACAAGCACCTGATGAAGGTAAGATCCCACTTCAACAACACTCACTATTACATATACGTATTTTCAGGTGACAAGTGTACATCCAGGTAGATTATGAAACTCAAAAAGCAAAAAAAAAATTCTCTTCAGCTCATTTACGTTGCATAACTTGATAAGAAGGACTACAGCTGTCCATAAATTACCCTCAAGTTCTATTTAAGTCAAATTCCAGCTGTTGCTTTCATATCCCACCTGGTTACAATAGCTTAAATTACACAAAAATGTCTCCTAAGGAGATAATAATCACTGGATAATCACAGTCTGGAGAAAGTCACCTGAAAGCAGCATCAGATAAACTGGAAAGAGAGCTCAAAGCAAAGCCATTTTGATTCTCGGCACCTTGGTTCAGAAAAGTAAAACCCTTTGGAAAAGGTGAAGAACACTTTACAGATGGCTCCTCCGCACGATAAAATCCACACTTGCTATTTGTGTTCGCTCTGTGCGTGTGAGGGGGTGAGTCACGAACACATCTGGGCTCCAGACTGTCAGGGCGGCTTCTCGGTGCTCTGCAGGGGAACAGGAAGCCCCAGCACTGAACTCCTACTCTGAATGTGGCGGCCATGATACTGTAAGGGTTCTGGCCCTTGACTTACAAAGGAAGCACTGCCTGCTCTACTACTTCTAGCTTTTCTGTTTTATAATCATAATTATTTGAATATATATTTGGCTTTTGAACTGTTGGTTAGACAAAACAAGTTATCTGAAACTGTCACATTGAACTCTGGGAACTCGTGGTGGCCATTTGTTTTAGTTTCGTGTCACTTTATAGACTAAATAATTAATTAATTAATAAATCTACTAAATATTCAAGAGCTCCATCGAATCAAAATAAATGGTTTAGTCTGTGAAATGTCAAAACAAAACAGTTATAAAATGTGCTGCTGTTTCTGCCCACAGCTCAAAACCAATCAATCAATCAATCAATAAATAGATATTCAAAGTACTGTCATGACATAGAAAACAGCAAATCCTGATAACTGAGAAGCTGCAACCAGAGCAGGTTTTGCTTGAAAAGGGAATAAATGGCCGTTGCAGCTCTGGTCTTGATGAAATATTACCAGAAAGCAGAATAATGCTCATAAACATCAATGAAAATATTTAAATGTTAGAAACATTTGTGTTTCTGGTCACAATGTATGAATCATCTAGGGGAGAGGAGAGGGGGCGTTTCTGTAATGCACTGCTTAAAACTACCCTGCAGATATCAGCAGTTTAATGATATTACAAGAAGAAAATAAAGCTCATTTTGTAACTGACACAGTATCTTTGTGCATATAATAACATAATAATAATAATATGGATCTCTCAGGTTTCAGGTAACAACAGACTATTTAAACGACTTAAAATACAAACACCAAGCTGCAGACATATGTTCAGGAACGTTTACTGCAGCTGTTGAAGGACAGCACCTGAAGTGTTTCGCGTCTCTTTCTGCTGCTCACCCGACACGTTCAGGTTGACGAGCCGTTGTTTTCACACGGGAACTGAAGTGTGTGAAGCTGCGAGGAATGTCCGCCGGTCCGCCACGTGCGTCCTGTGACACGGGGCTCTGTCCGAGATGACTCAGTCGTCCTTTCTTTGTCTGGACATCCCTCACGTTCGGGTCCAAAGGACTCGAGCGGGTCGGCGCTCTGGCTGCCCTCGAGGTGTTTTGGACTCGTGGTCACAACAGAGTCATGGGGTTAAAGTTGGAAGCCAGGAGAGCTCAGTTTTTGGGGTCAGCTGTCTTAAAAGTGCCATCTGCTGTAGCCTCTTCCTCCACATTATTCTGTGTTTTATGTATTTCGCTGCAATCCAGAGCAGATCTGAAGAACTGAAATAGATTTCCCTTCATAAAACGAACACTGAAAAACAGTTGTAAATACTCAAATCAGATGATAAAAAAACAGAACAAACATCTGTAGAATCAAACCAGCGCCTGCGTGTTTCCTTCACGAGTCCTTGCAGTTTTATGTCTTCTCTCATTAAACTCTTTCTTCTTTCCATCCTTCATCCTGTCCTCCCATCCTTTCCCATCAGCACTGGAAGGCAGAGGTAGGTGCTCTGTGAGCAGAGTGCTGAGTGGACACGCACTCATTTCTGCCTGCATGTCTCTGTTAACGTTTTTACCCTCTGTCACTTTACCTGACCTCCTTAGCTGCTAACCTCCGACCTTTTCCCCCTTCATTTTAACACTCTGACTCTTTTCTAACTCCTTTAAGAGCCTCGTCTGCAGGGCACCGTGTCTTTACATGTCGTGTAACTCAGTTTACAGCAGCTGAAAACTTTAAATTACATACAACGTAAGGTTTATGAAGAAGTATGGGGCATGCATAAAGTCTACAGGTAGTTTCAGGAGTGTGGTCAGTATTTTGTGTTAAGTTTCAGTTCTGAAATGAAACCTTTAAAAGAACCTCCTAAATGTGGACCCAGTTGCCGCTGCAGAAGGCAGACAGTAAATCCAGTCCCTCCATGTTGTGTGCAGGTTTTTCCCTTTGAGTTGCTTTATTTATTTTTGGGTGACATTAAGGGAATTAAGTCAAACGTATCTGTGTGAAATTCCCTTTCCTAATTCCTTAACTAGTGTTAAGGTGGTCGCACAAGATGCTGACATGATGGGAGTAATGTTCTCTGTACGGATCAACAACATATCACATGTCTCCTGTCTTCCCTCCTCAGGCCCAGAGACACATCACCGACCTGTACGAGGACCTCAGAGATGGACACAACCTCATCTCCCTGCTGGAGGTGCTCTCTGGAGAGACACTGGTGAGCTTTGGTGACCTTTGACCTTGGGATGTTAGGACATCTGCCTCTGCTGTCTCACCCTCTGTCCTGTCCAAACCTTTCTCACCGTCCCTGCGCCTCTGTCCTACTGACTTCATTTGCTTTGAAATGTGTTCTGCAGTCTACTCTAAATGTTTACCTGAGTCAGATATTATCCTGGTTGGTTTCTTGTCTCAAGTCTTGCATGTGTTGACTGTGATTCTTTGGAGAGATTCGAACATTTCAGAACATGCTGAGGTTATGCCCACTTTTACTTTACTTATTTTAGCACTGGTTTTTGGGGAACACACCTTCTGGTGATGGAGCCTTAAAACACAAATTTTCATTCTTTGCTTCCATCTCGTAACCTTTCTGCACTGACTTGTTTGACCCCTGGTTTTTCCTTTCTCTAATTCCTGTTTGCTGACCTTTGCCCTGACCTTTCCCCCTTTGCCTCTGCCTTCCTCTCTCGCGATGCACTTGCTGCGGTAGCCGAGGGAACGCGACGTTGTGAGGAACGTGCGGTTGGTGAGTGGCGCCTGGACTGTGGCTGGCCGCCTCCTCGGGGCGTGGCATGTGTCACCACCCCAGGTGGCTTCTGGGTTGTGCATGATGACAGTCACGCTCCCCGTATTGTCCCCTTTCTGTATCACCATCGTCCTCTGTCATTTTATCAGTGAGCTGGCAGCGTTACAGCAGTGACTTTTGTATGTGAAGTCGAATAATAACTTCTTTCAAATTAAAGTTAACATTAAAATGTCATTAAGAAGGAAAGAACGTATTCTTAAGAAGATATACTGTCCTTGATCTTAATATAACTCTTAATTATTGCATAGTTTAAGGACCATTCTGTACATCTGGAGAAGAAAAGTCGCAAAACAAAATCTCTTTCATTCAAGAAATGACAAAATTCACGTTATCCTTTTCATGATTTGTCTTCTGGATTAGATTTTCTCACAAAAAGGTTCATGAATCTTCCTCAGGGGTTTATTTCCTGAACACTTTTAACAAAATAGTTCCTGCGTGCACCTGCATCGCCAGGAAATGATTATATCATTTAGATTTTTACAAAAATAAATGAATGGGAGTTCTGTGACATTTCTCGTCTGTAGTAAGTTGATAATGAGACTCAGCAGGGTGCGTTAAGTTATTGTATGCTCTGAAAGTTGTAGTTACTAAATATACAAACCTCAGATATGGTCCTTTTTTTAAAATTAGTGTATGGGGTTCCCTCACTGTATTGAAAGCAAAGGCCAAAGTTTCATCACTGCAAGCTGGTACGTTGGCTAATTCTGCAGCAAAGCTTCATACTGGCTTAAAGCTTAAAATGTGGAGCAGCGATGCATGTCATGGCCGTCACTCCCGGGGGAAACGCTGTCCTGGACAGGCTTAGAACATGTGGACGCTCATGGATTCTGCTCGATTGGACCGCGCTACAGATACAATCTAAGGCAGGAAATAGCTGATCGTAGGTCTCAGAGAAAATTTGAGAAAACTTGACGATGGGGCGAATCACCGAGATCGTTGTGTCATTCATTATCATGCATTCACCTGCAGACATCCTGGCTGGTTCGTTAATGCATCTCAGGGTCATTTAGTGGTCAGATCTGGTGAAGGTCTGGCCAAGCGTTTTGATCACAACCACGCAGAATTTGAATCCCACTTCAAATTTGCCGTATTTTGATTTTAAGTTCGAGACCATGACTGCGTTTATTTTTTAATACCGTAGAATAGATCTTTGTTTTAAACACTAAAGGTGTTGCCGGACACTGAAACACCTGGTCCTCAGTCATGGGGCCTTGCTGTTTGTTGATCATTCAGACCTCGTGTGTCCCCTCCTCCTGATGTTTGGCTTCCTCTCGCCTCTCACAGCCGCGGGAGAAAGGCCGCATGCGCTTCCACAAGCTGCAGAACGTACAGATCGCCCTGGACTTCCTCAAACACAGACAGGTCGGCCAATAACCATATTTTTAATATATCAAAGCTGCATTTTGATTCAGTTTTTTCAGTTTTTGTCCATGTTGAGTTTTGTTTTATTTACTGTTTTCTTTCTTTGTTTCGATTCAGGAGAAATGTCTTTATAATCCCCACATTGTCTATTATACATTTTTGCTCTTTTCTGTGGAAGTAAACTAACTTAAAACCGGCCGTGTTTGGTGTCCACGCACCTTTTAGGTCAAACTGGTCAACATCAGGAATGATGACATTGCAGATGGAAACCCCAAGCTGACCCTGGGGCTGATATGGACCATCATCCTTCACTTCCAGGTAATGAAGGACACTTTTATGAGCTTATTTTGATAGAAATCACTATAATTATGGCAATGAAATTAAACTAGCAGCTTTACAGTCATTACTTAAATTACATTTACTTGCATTTTGCATGTATTCAAAGTGAACTGCACATTGGCATCTAATTGCACAAAATCTAACTCTCTCGTATAAACGTGCATTTTATACAGTTTGCATTACATTGTGATTAGTTTGCTTCCAGGAAAATCAGATTGCCGTACCCTCTTTCGGGGCTCAATCATCAGCCTCGGTTTATGATGTTGACACAGCAGTTACAGCGCAGCCAATCATTACCAAATGGGCGTTATTGGACATTTGGCAGCACTTAGGCTCTTATACACAACTACCACCGCTTCTCCTGTCCTTCAGTGCTCAAAGACTAAACACTGAAAAAAGCTATTCATTCATTTTTAAAGAAGCCCGTTCACATGTCTGTGAAGTTCTGCGGCCCTGTGCAGCTCTACAGGTCGCAGGGTTTCATTCAAACAGGACATCCCTCGTTCTCAAACACGAACATTAGAAAACTGCCCGTGGCAGCAAAGGCCACGGTGGAGGAAAGCATTCGTCAGTGGGCGGCTGTGTTCTTTTAGCAGATGTTTTGGGAGATTTGGGGAATAAGAGAGGGGAAGATTCTTTGATGCTATAATGGGGATGATGGTTACGTTGGGATGTGGATGTGGGATCTTTTTTCCCATCCCGTGTGACTGTGATTCCCTTGAGAAAGATGCCAGGAGGCGTGGGCGTCGTTAAAAAACTGCAGCGGAAGCAAGAGAGATGATCTTCCACTATTTGTATCTAACATGAACATGAATGTAAATATCTTTTACGATGGACATTTTGTGATACACTCAGTCATCAGGCGGCTATTATTTCTTCAAAACAAACCCCTAATGTCTTTATTTTGGCACATACTGGTCACCACAAACAATGGTGAATTTCCTCTAAGCTCCCCAGGTGCACAGCTACAGTTTAGTGATACGCAGGTGACTCGTATAAATAATGGGCAGAGAGAGAGGGACTTGGGATTCTCCCAACGCTTCTAAAAAGAGGCCGCGAGGGCGGAGGTCCTGTTTCCACTCAGCTTCTGAGTCACTCTGTGCCCACGTCCACACTGCAGCACCAGGGTTTCCCTTCTGGAGGGAAAATAGCAGAAGGAAGAGATGCTTTCTTTTTTCCCTGCTCCACCCTTTCCTGCAAAAAAAACTCTAAGTGAAATTGTTAGTTCTGCTGTGACTCATCAGCATGCCTAAAAACTGAAAATAGTATATAGTGGTAATAAAGCCACACTTGTTCCAGTAAGAGACCGTCCCTTCACTCAATGCATGATGTGCAGCTACGCTATAAGTAACAACTCACCAAGTAGCAGACAGATAAACAGACACTAAGTACTGAAATAGAAGTTGCAGATATTTCTTTGGACCTGATTGGACTTCTCTGCTTCAACACCAGTCAAATAGTCAAGTCTTTAAAAAACATACCGAAACTTAACTTTAAAGGTTTCCTGCGATTGTTGCAGCTTTTTACAACGTGTGTCTTGTTATGTAGAGAGTCCCACCCATCTGGTACGTCAAGCAGAGCGAAACAAACACCAAGGACCTCTCATAAGTACCGTTTATACATCTGATTATAAATACAACTACCGGGTGACGGATTAATACAAAATACACACAGCGAATCAACCAGCTGTAAAATTCATGTGAAGTCCGACAGAGCGCTGGACTTTATCTTTTTAAAGGACGTCTGTATTGATCAAACCTGTGGATTATTTTGTAGTCTGTCTTCTTTCACGCAAAATAAAATATAGCTGAGGGATGTTTTTGTTAGTGTGTTCTTGTGACTCAAAGTTTAGCCTCGCAGCTCTTAAAAAATAGGAATTTTCCTATGGAGGTTCTGTTTCACAGTCCCAACATTCATTTACAGCAGACAGAGTATTAATTGAGCATTTTGAGCACAACCTCTGTAAAACCAGTGACTCAGACGTCTTCACTCTTTGGGTTTTGCTCGCGTAAAATAAAGAGTTTGTGTTTTCTCTCCAAAACAGTGAGTTTAATGGGTTTCATGTGCCCTTCAAGTAAAAGTGGTGGTTTGAGGTTTAACATGTGACTCATCTCAAGTCTGGAAGAAATCAGCGAGAAGCTGGGAAAAGTTTTTCTGCCCTTCAACCAACACTTCAATCATATTCTGTACAGGAATATCACAGGGAAAGAGGAAAAATGTGTTTTTAATATTAAAATACTAATGGTAGCTTTTGTTATAATGATAAGGGAAAATTACGTTTTGTTTGGAGGTTGTTTTAATTTGAAGTACAATAAGTTAATTCAAGTGTAACCCTGCACATGAAGCAGCTAAAAGAACTGCCCTGCTGAAGGATTCAAAACAAAGATTTAGTATCTGCATCCTGTCTCGCTGACCACTTGCACCGTCTCCTCCTCCAGATTTCAGACATCCAGGTGAACGGCCAGTCGGACGACATGACGGCCAAGGAGAAGTTGTTGCTTTGGTCTCAGCGGATGGTGGAGGGATACCAGGGCCTGCGCTGCGACAACTTCACCACCAGCTGGAGGGATGGCAAGCTCTTCAACGCCGTCATACACAAACACAGGTGAGACGCTGATCCTCAGTAGATCACGGTTAGACACAAAAGCATTATCTAAGTGAAGGTGGCATGAAGAATCTTTCAAACCGTGCAGGAACGTTTCAGAAAAGCTTGCCTGGACTCGGGATCTTGTAACACCGCAGGACATGAATTTTTACACACCGTTAAAAGGTCTTCTGTTTGACCTTCCATACTGCTGGGTTTTATTTATAGCAGTAGGTTCAGAGGCAGGAATGCCAAGTTCATATTTGAGTTTTACACCAGAATCCTCGACTTGTCAGGGCAAAATGTGGATCGGTCATAAATTACATCTCTGCAGTTCATTCATGACGTTTGTGACCAGATCAAAGGAAGAACAGGATCCACTGCAGTTGTGACAGTAGCAGTTTATTTAGCCATATTTGGGCAAAACAACATAGTGAGGTGTACAGAAGGACTTTGCTGCAGGAGATGAAAGAATCCTGGTTTGTGGCTGCTGTCCTGCTTCATAAGGAAACAATCTTTAACTGCCACCTTTCATGCCTGCAGGAGACGCCTGTTTTATACCCAAACCATGTATTTTGGGTGGAGCGACGCTCAAGTCTTTGTGCTTGCACAGACAAACGAGCCCTGCAGGTTCGCTCACCACATGACACAGAAATATCATGTACGACCTGAGTTGGAATCATTCTGCGTGAAAACAGAGAGCGTTTGTGGGTGTATCACACTAGAGAAAAGGTCGCCCTGAAGGTATGATAACTGAAGGCTCGGCAGGTTGTAGCAACACACAGGTACGCTAACCGCGCTGCCGCAGATTCTTGCTTGGTGGAGGGAGAGGAGGACGCGCTGACAGAAAATCTCACAAGAAGAAGAGAATTGGATACAATCTGGGATTACCAGTGGACTTCAGCCAGGATGAAATCTGTCTTAAAGCTGCCATTGATTTGATATTTGATTTCTTACCATTTTGCTAAATAGAACCCAAAATTGAACCTTTAGCGCTGTGAACTTGACCGTTGCTATAATGTTGAGCCTGAAGAGGAAGTTTCACTCTAAGAGGCGCCTGAACAGCGCCTCCAGCAGCACCGCTGGCTCCGTCAGTGACGTGGAGGACCGGGTGATCATGCTGTGCGAGGACGTCCCCGCCGAGAACTCTTTCGACTCGGACCGAGGCTCCCACAGCCCCGGAGCCCACTCCAGTCGAGGCTCCCACAGCCCCGGAGCCCACTCCAGTCGAGGCTCCCACAGCGAGGAGCACGAATCGGGATCGGAGCCTCACGTCGTCCACCTGAGCAGGGACAGACTGTCCTACAGACAGGCCAGCTATGTGGAGAGAGAAGCACCCCGGGCGCACAAAGAATACTACATCCAGAGAGTTGTGCAAGTGTATGAATATTTGTTCAACTTTTATGTTTTGGTGAAAGCGTTCCTAAATGTGCAGAATCTTCTGAAAGTTATCTTTCTCATTTGTGATTTGTGATCATGAGGTGAGCTTTAATCCCATCAGCGTTATTGGATGCTTTGCACTTGTGCCTACATGTTATTAGACTGCAGTTATCCTCCTGGCAAAGTGTCCGTCTTCTTTCTGTATGAAGTGATGGGGGAATCTGAAGCTTCCCTGGCAGTGAGGACTCTTGTTTTTGCTTGCCCTCCTCTATTCACGATCAAAATGCCTCCAGCAGCATAAAATGTAAAATATGCAATTTGCATAAAATGTATTAAACCTGGCGGCCCTTCAATGTGGAATTATGTCTGGCAGATAAAGCGGGTTAATGTCGAAAGGAAATCTTTCTCACTGACATTTTCAACTGTCAAATACGTGATTTAATAAATTTTGACTGAGAGTAATAACAGTGTCACTTCCACTCCCTTCTGTCTGTGGCTGGTTTCTGCCCGCAGGCCCACTCTGATTGACATGAGTCAGGTGTACCGACAGAGCAGCCAGGAGAACCTGGAGCAGGCCTTCAGCGTGGCAGAGAGAGAGCTGGGCGTCACCAGGCTGCTGGACCCCGAGGGTGAGAGAAGTCGCACAGCACCCTGAACACTGTACTGAGGGACGATGTGAGACACACTGTTGACGTTCTGCACATTCACACATAAGAGTAATCCAGAATAACCACTCGTATAGTCCTGGCCACTGGAGACAAGTGAAGGAGGTTGAGGGAAAATGTCTTTTCACACCTCAACTGCAGTGAGAGCACAAATCTAGGATATTTCAGTTTAATATCTATATCCTGACACAAGTAAGATTCCTCTTTCCTCTTGGATTTCACTGAAAAATAACGTCTTTTTATTTATCTCCGCAGATGTGGATGTGCCGCATCCAGATGAGAAATCCATCATCACATACGTCTCCTCTCTGTACGACGTCATGCCCAGAGTGCCAGACATTCAGGATGGTGTCAAAGCCAACGTGAGTCCTCCTCTTCCTCCTCTTCCTCATCACCTCTTCTTTCCTCTAGATCACTTTAAAGATATTTAGCAACAGAGGCAAGAAATGGGGTGGAGCAGGGTGATATTTAAAGTACGGCCTAAATGATCTCCTTATTATTTTACATAGTAGCCGTAGCGTGGCTACGGAAGCCCTGAGGGGCACATGAGAAAAACAATCCTGGTGATTCATTTCCTGAGTCTGATTGAAATAGTTTTCTTTCCTGTGTTTATGACTTAAGAACAGGTGAAAATAAAAGTTTTACCAGGGTCATTTTACTCACTTTACTTTTTTTTTTCATCTGTGAAAACAGATTCTGTGAAATCAACATTTAGTTTCAGCTGGTAAACTTTGTTTCCCGCCTGGTTCACAGATGAAAAAGCTTGTTTTACCTTTTTTTAAGTCAAAACACATCTGTCTTACTTATTGTAACATATTGAATATAACTTATAATCCCTTTTCGAAGCAAATGTGTAGAAAGGATGAGTCAGAGCATCAGCAGCTGTGTAATAAAACAAAACGTCAGGTTCAGTTATTAAACGTGAACCTCCTCGTGTATCTGCGCTTCAGGAGCTGGAGCTGCGGTGGCAGGAGTATTATGAGCTGGTCACCATGCTGCTGCAGTGGATCAGACACCACATCCTCGTCTTCGAGGAGAGGAAGTTCCCCACCAGCTACGAGGAGATTGAGGTGAGTGGATCAGTCTTAAGTCTTTAAAAACAAGTGTTTCGACTAACATGACGGCAGAACGACTATGATGAAGCTGTTGATGAAACATTTATTCATCCCTTTTCTGATCTGCAGGTTCTTTGGCGTCAGTTCCTGAAGTTTAAGGAAACGGAGCTTCCTGCAAAAGAGGCGGACAAGAACCGCTCCAAACACATCTTCAAGTCTTTTGAGGTACGTTTCCTCAGCAGCTCCAGTGAATCAGCATTCTGTCATATAATGTAAAGTTTCAGTAATCAATATGTCTTCGTACATACCTCCACTGCTTTGTGAACCCTTTACGGACTGTTAGTGCTATGAAAAGTCACATGAAATGAACATGTGTAATATTACACACACACACACACACACACACACACACACACATATAGTAAGTGGAAAGTGTTTCAGAAGAATGTGTCGTTTGAGAGAATCACAACAGATATATTTAACTACAGCTTCCTTTATCTGTTTTAGAGCTGAAACTATTTATCCATTATTTAATTACTATTTTGATAATCGATTAATTTTCATTGTCATTTTTCAATGAAAAATGTCAAACTGTTCTCAAATGTGATTATTTGATGCTTTTGTTTGTCATGTGATAAGTAACTGAATTCTTTGGAGCTTTGGACTTTAATATGTTGACTTCTTTTCTTTGCACGATCAATCGAGAAATGAATCAGGAGACTAATTGATAATGAAAATAAGGGTTAGTTGCAGCCCTGACCTGCTTCTTGTTTCCCAGGGTGCAGTTCAGGCAGGTCACGTCAAAGTGCCGCCAGGTTTCCATCCCTTTGATGTGGAAAAGGAATGGGGTCGTCTGCACATCGCCATTCTGGAGCGAGAGCGTCTCCTCAGGACAGAATTTGAGCGGTAAGTAGGCCACGATCTGGACCTCATCACATGCTCTGTTGCCAAAGCAAACAGTTTCTTTTCTTTAAAACCACAAGATATTTAGAGAAAAGAAATTCTGAAATGAATCATCACACAACGTTAATGTGTAACCATGAGGATGAGTCATTTCCTAAAGATAAAGTCCACTTTGGCAATAAAATGAAACTGAGTCGGCTTTGTGGGGTGGGAAGATGAGCATGACAACTGTGCCATCGCTAGGCAACACCCTCACAGTAATATGGTCATTTGATAGTCGCTCATAAACTTGTTTTTTTTTATATCACAAGGTAGACAGGGCGTAGCTTTTGGTTCGTCCACGATTCGAGGTGCTGTGGATGATTTTAAGAATCATCCTCTCTGCTTTAGTGGACAGGCAGACAGCTCTGTCATGGCTTTCATGCATCAGGGATACGCGTTAAAGTATTTATTCTGCCAGAAGACGGAGTGAGTGCTTTCATTTTATTCTACTAGTTTAGTTTTACTTTGTCAAGAGACGGCTTTTACTTTATCATCACATCAGACAAAGCAAGAAAGAACCCTGGAGGCTAATTTAACTGTGAGGTAATCGACCTTGTCTAAAGAGCCTGTTGACCTTTGACCCCCCCCCCCCTCACCGCAGGCTGGAGCGACTTCAGAGGATCGTCAGTAAGGTCCAGATGGAGTCGGGGGTTTGTGAGGAGCAGCTCAACCAGGTGGAGACTCTGCTGCAGACGGTGAGACGCAAACCTCTGTTGACAAATCAGATCACATTTAATATCGTTTTCCCAGAAGCCCTTTCAGCCGCGCGCGGTGCGGTAACGTGTTTGCGTCCGTGTGCCGCAGGATGTGAGGACGATGAGCTCGGGGAAACCTGCTCAGCACGCGGCAGAGATGGAGGCCGACCTGGAAAAAGCTGAAGGAATGATCCGCTTCCTGTTCAACGATGTTCAGCTGCTCAAAGATGGACGCCACCTTCAAGCTGAGCAGATGTATCGCAGGTGCAAAACAAATAAACAAACTTTTAAAATGACAATATATTTTCATAATCAACTGATCCACTAATCTATTTTTTATAGACTGTCACAGTATTTAGTAGTTTGTAGAGTTAAAATGATCTATTTGCTCATTTTATCAATCTAAAACAGATAAAAGAATAATTATTTCAAACTATCTAAAACAAAAAAATGATTTGAGAAGCTGGAGCCAGAGAATATTTCACATTTCTTCTTGATGAATTAAACAATTTACTGATTATAAAAAAAAACTAAAAGTGTTAGCATTAACGGATGTTCTCATTCTGGCTGTAGAGTGTATCGTCTCCACGAGAGGCTGGTGAACCTCCGCAGCGAGTACAACCTGCGCCTCAAGTCGGGCGTGACCACCACGCAGATCCCCATGACTCAGGTCCACACCGTCCAGGTCCTGCAGCAGGCCCCCATGAGGGTGCGGCCCGAGCTGGATGAGGTCACCCTGCGTTACATCCACGATCTGTTGGGCTGGGTGGAGGAGAACCAGCGCCGGGTGGATGACGGGGAGTGGGGCTCCGACTTGCCCACCGTGGAGTCCCAGCTGGGCAGCCACCGTGGCCTGCACCAGTCCGTGGAGGAGTTCCGCTCCAAGATCGAGAGGGCAAAGGCTGACGAGGTACAAACAGCTGACGTGAAACATGTAGAGCAGAGAATCACCACATCTCACAGGTGTATGAATGAGTGAAGTGAATCAAAATCTGATTATCAAGCTAATAGCACAGATGGTGTTCAATCGTTTTAAAAAGAAAACCGTGGATATTTATAATATATAAGGACCGACTTAAAGCAACTGTTCAATGAATTGCTTTATTGTGGAAATCATCTCTTTTGAACAGTGTTTTTGTATTCGTCACCATGAATTGTTTCTTGTTGCTGCTCCAGAGTCAGATCTCACCTGCCAGTAAAGCTGCATACCGCGACTATCTGGGAAAGCTGGAGCTGCAGTATGGCAAACTCCTGGTAAGTTACAAAAAATACACTAGAATATAAAACTCATTTTTACAACTCAGTAAACGACTCATCAAAAGGATCAATGATCTTTTTTCCTGCGCGGACAGATGCGATACGGCGGATGTAAAGTTATTCAAAAGTCTTCAATTTGACTGATGTTGGTTGTAAAATGTTTCTGTATGTGACTGCGAGCTGTCGGGAGAAGCTACACGCCCAGAAACTCAAAGCGAGGCTGTTGAAACCGTTATTGTGGTATAAATAAAAATGAACACGTTTGTCGTCGGCTCCCCTGCAGATCGCCTCTAAGGCCCGGCTGCAGTACCTGGACCAGGTGCACGCCTTCGTCACTGCAGCCACCAAAGAGCTGATGTGGCTGAATGAGAAAGAGGAGGAGGAGGTCAACTACGACTGGAGTGAACGAAACACCAACATGGCGGCCAAGAAAGACAACTACTCGGTAGAGTAACAGTGCGCTGCGCTAATCAGGTTCAGCCACGACGCTTTGCAGTAATGTGATAGTGACGTGGTTGTTTGTGATGAGCAGGGTTTGATGAGAGAGTTGGAGCTCAGAGAGAAGAAGATGAACGGTGTCCAGGCCACAGGAGACAAACTGCTGAGGGACGGACACCCCGCCAGGAAGACTGTGGAGGTGAGACACTGGACAATGGCAGACTGCAAACCCCATATCAAATAGTTAAAATGTTGATTTAAACATTTGAATGTTATTCTGTCCTCCGCAGGCCTTCACTGCAGCGCTGCAGACTCAGTGGAGTTGGATCCTGCAGCTGTGCTGCTGCATCGAAACCCACCTGAAAGAAAACACCGCCTACTTCCAGGTCTGTTTACCTACATTCACTTCCGTCAGTAAATCTGCTGCCCTTGTTGCTTGTCTTACCGTTGCCGCCTGTATATGTAAATTCTGAATTCACTGCAACTGAACTTTTGTACTTTTGTACTCTCGTCCTCGCCTAGTTTTTCTCTGACGTGAAGGAGGCAGAGGAGAAGATCAAAAAGATGCAAGACACAATGAAGAGGAAGTACACCTGCGACCGCTCCATCACAGTCACGCGGCTGGAAGATCTTCTGCAGGACGCAGCTGTAGGTTCACTCACCGCTGTGTTGTTTACTTAGCAAACGCATCAAGATACTGTTCTTATACTGCAGGAGAGTACTAGTTCTGTTGATTTAAGGCGCTTTAGCACTGTGGTGAGGAGAGGAAACCGTTTGATCACCTGCTAAATGCTTTAAGTGAATAATAATTGTTCATGCAACACCATAATACGTCATTTTTGAGTATTTAGTGAATCCTATGTTCTTCATAGGATGAGAAAGAGCAACTGACTGAGTTCAAAACTCACCTGGAAGGCCTGAAGCGAAGGGCCAAGACCATCATCCAGCTCAAACCACGTAACCCTGCTACTGCGATAAAGGGCAAACAGCCCATCCAGGCCGTGTGCGACTTCAAACAGATGGAGGTATTCGTCTGAAGTGTTTTTGCATGGAATGAAAATCAGTTAATCAGTTTTATTGTTCAAAACTAATGAATTCAATATTTGTATTGCTACATGAATGGAAAGCAAGGATATAATTGAATTCTGAAACGGTTCAATATAACTTGGAATGGAATATCAAAGAGTTCAAAAGTCGTGTCCAGCTTTCAGTTCAGTTTTAATAAAGTGAAATCATTTTGTTGTGAACACCAGGACATTACAGGGATATAGCAGTCAGACGTGACTCTGCTTATCTTCCTCCAGATCACGGTCCACAGAGGAGACGAGTGCGCTCTGTTGAACAACTCGCAGCCGTACAAGTGGAAGGTGCTGAATGATAAAGGCAGCGAGTCGTCGGTGCCATCTATCTGCTTCCTGGTTCCACCCACCAATAAGGATGCCGTGAACAGTGTTGCCGGGTGAGCTAAGAGTTTCCTTCTTCGATTAGTTCAAATCCAAATTCACATGCGCACAGTGAACAAGTGCTGATGTCCTCACTTCACCTTCCTCAGGCTGGATGGAAACCTGGAGAGGCTGCACACGATGTGGCAGACGATGTTTGTGGACATGAAGAGCCTGATGTCCTGGCAGTACCTGATGAGAGACATCCACATCATCAAAAGCTGGAACGTCACCATGGTAACAACACAGGCCATACTGATACACTAACAGTACCTTTAAGTTGTTATAAAATCCCTGGAGCACATTATTATAAAAGCTTTTCAACAGTTTAAACATTAAGACTGCACCCTTGTAGTTTAAGACCCTGAGGGTGGAGGAGTACCGGCTGGCACTGAGGAACCTGGAGCTGCACTACCAGGACTTCCTGAGAGACAGCCAGGACTCCCAGATGTTTGCAGCCGAGGACCGAATGCAGGTGGAGTCCAACTACAACAGAGCCAACCAGCACTACAACACAATGGTCAGCTCTGCAGAACAAGGTGTGTACGCTTTCACCAGCGTGGGTTATTTTATCATCACCCGAACGTGGTCAGAAAGGCTCTGATACTGTTTATAAAATAACTTTCATTGGAAGTTTTTCCTCATTGAATCATTCCTCATGGTCGTGTGTGTGTAAGTTGACTGTTGGATTCACATTACAGGCTATGTGCCACCCAGAGCAGGTAAGGCGCTTCGGTTAACAGCACCAGATGTGCAGTAGGAGCTTTTTGATTGGCTGAACAGGACAATGTGTGTGTGCACTGAGGGCTGTTGTGCTGTCGTGTTTCATTTCATTCATTAACTCAATCAGCTTCATCGTCCTCACTGATTTCGTTATTGCTCCTAACTTCACTCATTGTTGCCCTCTTGTCTCTGCGCATGAGTTCCTGGCAGCTGATTTCCAAACTTAATCATTGAATGATTTAATCAGTGAATTGATATATTAACCAATCAAGAATTAAACTCACGAAGAAGTACATATAATGCGTACAATGGGCTGTAGATACATTCACAAAGAGAGTAATTGTACTAAAGCTTTTGTATTGTTTTTAGACTAAGATCTAATTTTACTAATGATTCTGTAAAATGTCGCTGTTAAATAAGATCCTAATAATACTAAGTGTACCTTTAGGAGTTTGCCATGTTTTTATGCAGATGTTTGATTGTTGAAATTACAAGCTAGTTATCAATAAAATGTGCCAAAAGTGGATGTGACAAGCTTGATCTTAAATGCAGCGCAAACACCTGACTAACACCCCGCTTATTTACCCAGAGTTTGTGTTCTCTGCAAAATAACAATGCGTATGAATGAACTTTTCAATCCAACCAGGAGAGCAAGACGAGTCGGTGTGCAAGACTTACCTGACGCAGATCAAGGACCTTCGTCTGAGGCTGGAGGGCTGCGAGAGTCGAACGGTAACGCGCCTCCGCCAGCCTGTGGACAAGGAGCCGCTCAAAGCCTGCGCCATGAAGACTGCAGAGCAAATGGTAAAGACATGAGAGGAAGTACTGGCAGTTAAACCATGAACATGAAGTGTTTGTGGGTCGCAGTGCTTCGTTCAGATGTCCTGAGCTTGTAAACTTAGTTATGGTGCGTTTAAAACTCAGTGAGTGTCCTGTTACATATCCCACAAACTCTATTTGATATTGATGCCAAAATAATGGTAATAAATGCATATTATTGGCGATAATATTATTCCACTAAACCATCTCCCTTCTTTCAATGACAGAAAGTCCAGTCCGAGTTGGAGGGCTTAAAGAAAGACTTGAACTCTATCAGTGAGAAGACTGAGGAGGTCCTGGCGTCTCCTCAGCAGTCCAGCTCTGCCCCGATACTGCGCTCCGAACTTGACGTCACGCTGAAGAAGATGGACCACGTCTACGGCCTCTCCTCCGTCTACCTGGACAAGTGAGGCTTTGCGACGCTCTCAGCGCTTCCTGGTGAATTTCCAGCTGCCGTTGTGCTTTTCATAAAGTTCGACCCTCTTGGTTTCAGGCTGAAGACCATCGATGTCGTGATCAGAAACACTAAAGACGCAGAAGACAAGCTGAAGAACTACGAGACGCGTCTGCGTGACGTTGGCAAAGTGCCGGCTGAAGAGGAGGAGGTGGAGGACCACCGGAGTCAGCTGAAGGTAATTTCCTCTATTATTTATTTTGCTCATTATTATAATTATGACTCTTAATCTGTGCCACGCTGGTTCCTAAACTGCACTGCTTTGCTTTGATGTTAAGGTGATGGTTTTGCTCTTTTGTCTGACAGGCAATGCAAGCTGAAGCTGAGGGCGACCAGGTGGTGTTTGACCGCCTGCAGGACGAGCTGAAGAGGGCGACGGCCGTCCACGACAAGATGGCGAGGATGCACAGCGAGCGGGACGCTGAGCTGGAGCATTACCGTCAGCTGGTCAGCGGCCTGCTGGAGCGCTGGCAGGCAGTGTTCGCTCAGATCGACCTGCGGCAGCGGGAGCTCGGCCTGCTCGGGCGCCACATGAACTCCTACAACGGGAGCTACGAGTGGCTCATCCGCTGGCTCGGAGACGCGAGGCAGAGGCAGGAGAAGATTCAAGCTTTGCCTGTCGGCGACAGCAAGGCTCTCAAGGAGCAACTGGCTGAGGAGAAGGTAGAAGAGAAGAATCCGCTGTGTGGGGTGACGGGAAGCCAGTCAGTGTGCCCTCTGGTGGTCACAGATTTAGATTTACATACAGAGGAAGAGTTTTAATTACTTACTGGAGTTCATGAGTAGTCTGTGTGGGTTTTTCTTTTTGTAGAAATAAATAATTGAAATGACACTTTGTCTGTTTTTAATAATTTTTTACAGAAACTTCTGGAGGAGATTGAGAAAAACAAGGACAAGATTGAAGATTGCCAGAAAAATGCGAAAGCTTACATTGATTCAGTCAAGGTTAGTACTGTTTATTTTCAGCTTTACGGAGAAAAAAAAGTTTATTTTCTGGCTTGATTTGAGATTATTTTCTTTTACTTTGTTAGGATTACGAGCTCCAGATTTTGACTTACAAAGCCCTCCAGGATCCCATAGCATCTCCTTTAAAGAAACCCAAAATGGAGTGTGCATCTGATGATATCATCCAGGAGGTATCTAAAGAATCCTGGGAACTAAATATATCAAAGAATATGAGACATTTATAGCAAATGTATGTTTCAAGTAAATCCACTATTTCTTCCAGTATGTTACTCTGAGAACCCGCTACAGTGAGCTGTTGACTCTCACCAGCCAGTACATCAAGTTTATCACAGAAACACAGCGCCGCCTGGAGGACGACGAGGTAAGTCCACACAGACCCTGAAGGCAGGCAGCAGCAGGTCCCCACCGACACAATCAATACCTCCCTTAGCTGTTAACTCATCGATGTATGGGAAATCAATTGTCATCAAATGCTTCCACAATGTTGGCACGGAAAACGTTTGATTCCGTTACTCAAGAGCCAGAATCTGTTGAGAGTGATAAGAGAGCGAACAGTGGTGAAGCAAACGGTTTCATCCTAGTTGTTTCAGCACATCACATCCCCACTACAATACGTCTCTCATTCCCCGACACTGTGTAGTCAAATCATGTCACATAGTCTGGACATATATGACTCGGATTTGCCCCGAATTTAGTCACATTTCCCAACTGCTTAACTGCTTCTCCAACGATCTTTGATTTAGTATTTGCTTCTTTATTTCCTCTTGAAATCACCCACACTTGATTTGAAGGCTTCAGTTTGGCTACCCGCCTTCTCAGATATATTATTTTTCAATCTACCTTTTACTTTCTCCCTTTTCTTCTTTTCTAACTTTCTATTGTGTTTGATCCTTTTGACCTGCTCGCCAGTGCTTTGTCATGATGAATAATAATCACGCGCTTAAGAGATGAATTAACCCCCAAAGCTCCAGGTATTTAAAAAAAGACCCTCTCAGTTCATGTCATTCATCTCTACATCAGACCCTTGTCTGTAGTGAAGGGAAGGTTCAGGATGTTTTGGGGACCTTTCATTATTGAGCCTGTTAACAGTTGTCTTCCTGTAAGCACGTTTTGCTTTGGTAGTGACATTTGCAAGCTGTTGTGTGTATTTTTATTGTCTTAATATCATAATGTGACTGTGGAGGACTCATTCGGATTTTCCACAACACTGTCTAGAGCTGCAACTAATGATCGCTTTCATAATCCATTAATGAAACTTAAAACAATGTCCATCACAACTTCGCAGAGCTTGTTTTGTTTGTCCAAAAGTTAAAAATCCAAAGATATTCATTTTGCAATCATATACAACAAAGAAAAGCAGCAAAGCCTCTCATTTGAGAAGCTAGAATCAGGAAACTGTATTTTTTCACTATTTCTGCTTTAAAAATGATATAATAATAATAATATCAAAATACTATATATTTTATATTATATATCAATTATTTGTCTGTCAATCGTAGATTAATTGACCCCTCGTTTCAGCTCTAATGCTCTTCTTTTTTTTTGCAAATAAATACACAAGTCTTGTACTGATATACCAGAAATAACTGTCCTAGACCAGAGCTTAATTGGAGATCAATATGACAGGTTTCTAAAGTTTTGAACCTTCCTGTTAGGTGTCAATCACCTGTAAGATCGTCCATCCTCACTAAAGAGTAGAACTCATCTCTTGATGTTTGCTGTCGTCAGATTTGGTGTAGCTTGGTCTTGGATTGTCTTGTCGCGTACGTTTTAATCCAAGCTTACTTCCTGTTCTCTGTTACATCAAGTCATGCTGTGTTTGCTGCATCACTATGCTGTTCTTCATAGTAGTCTGGTTCAATTTTGACTGTGTGGTGCAACCAAATCATATTTATTTAAATAATTGGGCTGTTTCACAACTTCTTTACAAAGTCTTTGGTATCTTTCCCACTGCCCTTAATACTTTTTGCATGCCAGTAATTATTTAGTCCCTGCTTACTTCACACATTTTACTTTGTTTTGAGATGGAAGATTGAAGAGACACGACTCTGACCTTAAATACCAAATAGTGACTGAATTACGCAATGATGTTTCTTTAGAAACCCAAATATTAAATTATTTTACTGGAGATGTAACAGCGACGCACTTTTCACACTGTTTACAATATGTGGAAAATGTGACCGGCCTTTATACGCAGATTGTATAAAAAGTCAATTCAAATATCTCGACTGCATGAAAGTAAAGTGTCGTGCTGTGCTGTGAAGTAACGTGTCATTCTTTGTGCCATACATTAAACAAACATGACAAGAATTTCCCCATACAGTATTTTCCCTCGTTAGATAAACGTTTGTTGTAGATAATTATCTCTAACATATCCATGTATTTACATTTTCATGTACCTACATGTTTTACTGCTTTCATATTGAAGTTTTATTTTATAGTCTAACACCTTTTAACATGATCTCAAGTCCCTTCACTATCTCTTTGCTTCTACTTATACAGAAAGCGTCTGAAAAACTAAAAGAAGAAGAGAGGAAACGGATGGCGGAGATACAAGCTGAGTTAGATAAACAAAAACAGCTGGCAGAGGCTCATGCCAAATCTGTGGCCAAAGCAGAACAAGAGGCCCAGGAGCTGAAGCTGAAGATGAAAGAAGACGCCAGCAAGAGGCAAGACGTCGCAGTGGATGCTGAGAAACAGAAGCAAAACATACAGCAGGAGCTGCATCATCTGAGGAGTCTGTCTGAGCAGGAGATCAAGTCCAAGAGTCAACAGCTGGAAGAGGCGCTGATCAGTCGTACCAGAATTGAGGAGGAAATCCACATAATTAGAGTCCAGTTAGAGACGACAATAAAACAGAAGACCACAGCTGAGGGTGAGTTAAAGACGCTCAGAGACAAGGCTGCTGAAGCGGAGAAGCTCAGGAAAGCTGCGCAGGAGGAGGCAGAAAGGCTTCGCAAGCAGGTGACTGAAGAGACTCAGAAGAAGAAAAATGCAGAAGATGAGCTGAAACGTAAATCTGAGGCAGAAAAAGAGGCCGCCAAGCAGAAGCAGAAAGCAATGGCTGACCTGGAGAAATTCAAAATGCAAGCTGAGGAGGCAGAGAGGCGCATGAAACAGGCTGAGGAGGAGAAACTGAGGCAGATCAAGGTCGTGGAGGAGGTGGCACAAAAGTCTGCTGCCACACAGCTGCAAACCAAATCCATGTCATTCAACGAAAAGGCAACAAAACTTGAGGAATCCCTTAAGAAAGAGCAGGGCACTGTCCTTCTGCTGCAGGAGGAAGCCGACAAACTCAGGAAACAACAAGAGGAAGCTAGCAAAGCCAGGGAGCAAGCAGAGAAAGAGCTTGAAACATGGAGACAGAAAGCCAATGAGGCGCTCCGCTTGAGGCTACAAGCTGAAGAAGAAGCTCAAAAGAAGAGCCAGGCTCAAGAGGAAGCAGAGAGGCAGAAAGTCGAGGCCGAGCGGGATGCCAAGAAAAGGGCTAAAGCTGAGGAAGCTGCTCTTAAGCAGAAGGAGAATGCAGAGAAAGAGTTAGAAAAACAGAGGAAATTTGCAGAACAAGTAGCTCATCAAAAGCTGTCTGCTGAACAGGAATGCATACGACTAAAGGCTGACTTTGAACATGCTGAACAACAGAGGGGCCTGTTGGATAATGAGCTCCAGCGTCTGAAAAATGAGGTGAACGCTGCTGAAAAGCAGAGGAAGCAACTGGAAGATGAGCTGGCTAAAGTCCGAAGTGAAATGGACGCTCTTCTGCAGATGAAGCTTCAAGCTGAGAAGCAGACGCTGTCGAACACAGAAAAGAGCAAGCAGCTTCTTGAGTCTGAGGTACTGAAAATGAAACAACTTGCTGAGGAAGCAGCTAGACTGCGATCCGTTGCCGAAGAGGCGAAGAAGCAGAGGCAGATTGCAGAGGACGAAGCAGCTCAGCAGAGAGCTGAGGCTGAAAAAATACTTAAAGAAAAACTGGCCACCATCAACGAGGCAACTCGTCTGAAGACTGAAGCTGAGATTGCTCTGAAAGCTAAAGAGGCTGAAAATGAAAGGCTGAAAAGAAAAGCTGAAGATGAAGCTTATCAGAGGAAGCTGCTGGAAGATCAAGCTGCTCAGCACAAACAAGACATACAAGAGAAAATCACACACCTGAAGAGCTCCTCTGATTCGGAGTTAGAGAGACAAAAAACTATCGTGGAAGAAACTCTGAGGCAAAAGAAGGTGGTTGAAGAGGAAATTCACATCATTAAGATCAACTTTGAGAAAGCATCAAAAGGGAAGGCGGATTTGGAGCTGGAATTAAAGAAACTCAAGGCGATTGCAGAGGAGACACAGAAGAGCAAACTCAAAGCAGAGCAAGAGGCTGAGAAACTGAAAAAGCTTGCTGCAGAGGAAGAGAAGAAAAGGAAGGAATCTGAGGAGAAGGTGAAGAGGATCACTGCAGCAGAAGAAGAGGCAGCTCGACAGTGCAAAGCTGCTCAGCAGGAAGTTGAGCACCTCAAAAAGAAAGCTGATGAAGCAAATAAACAGAAAGACAAGGCTGCGAAAGATGCAGAGAAGCAGGTCGTTCTGGCCAAAGAGGCAGCACAGAGATGCAGTGCCGCAGAGCAGAAAGCCCAAGATGTTCTCAGCAAGAATAAAGAAGACACTGTTGCTCAGGAAAAGCTGAAAGAGGAGTTTGACAATGCAAAGAAACTTGCTCAAGCAGCGGAGAAAGCCAAAGAGCAAGCAGAGAAAGAGGCAGCTCTGCTCCGTCAAAAAGCGGAGGAGGCCGAAAAACAGAAAAAAGTTGCAGAGGACGAAGCTGCAAAACAGGCCAAAGCTCAAAAAGATGCAGAGAGACTGAGAAAAGAAGCAGAGGAAGAGGCCTCCAAGCGAGCGGCTGCTGAGGCAGCAGCTCTCAAACAGAAAAAGCAGGCCGATGCAGAGATGGCCAAGCACAAAAAAGAAGCAGAACAAGCACTCAAGCAGAAGTCTCAAGTTGAGAAGGAACTTACAATGGTCAAACTGCAACTGGATGAGACCGATAAGCAGAAAGCTGTGTTAGATGAGGAGCTCCAGCGAGTTAAAGGTGAAGTGAATGATGCTGTCAAGCAAAAGACACAGGTGGAGGATGAACTGTCCAAAGTTAAGATCCAGATGGATGAACTCCTGAAACTCAAGCTTAAGATTGAGAAAGAAAACATGCGCCTCATGCAGAAAGACAAAGATAATACACAGAAATTACTGGCGGAGGAAGCAGAGAAAATGAAGAGCCTGGCGGAGGAAGCGGCCAGGCTCAGTGTGGAAGCTGAGGAAGCAGCCAGACAGAGGCAGATTGCTGAGTCTAACTTAGCTGAACAGAGGGCACTTTCAGAGAAAATGCTAAAGGAGAAAATGCAGGCCATCCAAGAGGCTACAAAACTGAAAGCTGAGGCAGAGGAGCTCCAGAAACAGAAGAACCAGGCACAGGAAAAGGCTAAAAAACTACTAGAGGACAAAGAACAGATCCAGCAGCGGCTTGATAAGGAGACCGAGGGCTTCCAAAAATCATTAGAGGCTGAGCGAAAGAGGCAGCTTGAAGTTTCGGCTGAAGCAGACAAACTGAAATTGAGGGTGAAAGAACTCAGTGACGCTCAGACAAAAGCTGAAAAGGAGGCCAAGAAATTCAAGAAACAAGCTGATGAAGCAAAAGCACGTCTTCAAGACACAGAAAAACAAACTACAGAAACCGTTGTGCAGAGGTTGGAGACACAGAGGCTGCAGAGCACTAAAGAGGCTGATGGATTAAAGGAAGCCATTGCTGATCTTGAAAAAGAGAAGGAGAAACTGGAAAAAGAGAAGGAGGATCTTCAGAAAAAATCTAAAGAGGTATTTTTTTTACATGAATTAACATTGTCAATTTACACAAACCTTGCAATTAACATAACCCTGTTACTAAAAACTAGTTAGTCTGTTTAAGTATTTGTGGAAGCACATGTAACATTCGTGTAAATTGCAGACTTAAGTAACATTCAACAATTTTTATGAATGTCTTTCAAAATACAATAGTTAAAATGTTAACCAGTAAAACATTTGGGATATATTAGTATATAATAATATAACTTATTTGCTTTCATGCCGAGAGTTAGATGAAAATATCGATATCTCTTTCATGTCTGTATGCTGAATATTAAACCACTGGAAGGAGACGATTAGCTTAGCATATACACTGGAAAAGGGGGGAACCAGTTAGCTTGGCTACATTCAGTTCACTTCAGTCTTTACACAGATTACAGCATCTTTACAGGTGCTGGCATGCAGACTTTGTTACCTTTGGAGAGTCAGGTTAGCTGATTCCCTGTTTTCAGTCGTTATGCTAAGCTAAGCGGCTGCTCGTTGTAGTTTCATATAGAGTACAGACAAAAGTGGGTCCAGTCTTCTCATTTAACTATCGGCAAGAAAGCATATTTCCGTATTACTTTAAATATAATGTGTCCTTGATTCATTTTTCTTTTTGTTCCACCAAATAGATGGAAAATGCCCAACAAGAACAAATTGAGCAACACAAGGCCATTCTTCAGCAGTCCTTCCTCACCGAGAAGGAACTATTGTTGAAAAGAGAAAAGGCTGTTGAAGATGAGAAAAAGAAGCTTCAGAAACAGTTTGAGGATGAAGTGAAGAAGGCCAAAGCTCTCACAGATGAACAAGAACGTCAGCGGAAGCTAATGGAGGAGGAGAAGAAGAAACTTCAAGCCATTATGGATGAAGCTGTAAAGAAACAGAAGGAGGCTGAAGCGGAGATGAATAACAAGCAGAAAGAAATGGAAGTGCTTGAAAAGAAAAGGCTTGAACAAGAAAAACTCCTGGCAGAGGAAAACAAAAAGCTCAGAGAGAAACTTCAGAGTCTTGAGGTTGCCTCCAAACAGGGTGCATCCAAAACTAAGGAAATTGAAATCCAGACTGATGAGGTCCCGGAGGAGCAGTTTGTTGCCATGACAATGGTGGAAACAACAAAGAAAGTTTTCAATGGCTCTGTTGAAGTGAACGCAGCGAAGAAAGATGGAGAATCGCCTTTAGCATTTGATGGAATTAGAGAGAAAGTTCCTGCTGAAAGGCTTCATGACATTGGTGTCCTGACCAAAAAGGAGTTTGACAAATTGAAAAAGGGCAAGGTCTCTGTGCAAGACCTCGGAAAGACTGATAAAGTTAAATCATGTCTTAAGGGTCAGAACTGTGTTGGGGGTGTCTTGACTCCATCAAAACAGAAAATGAGTTTATATCAGGCTATGACAGAGAACAAGATTACTCCCAACACTGCCACAATGCTCCTGGAAGCTCAAGCAGCTTCCGGTTACATCGTAGATCCAGTGAAAAATAAACTCCTCTCTGTAGATGAGGCTGTTAAAGATGAGGTAATAGGCCCCGAGCTCCATGATAGGATGCTCTCCGCAGAGAGAGCAGCCACTGGCTTCAAAGATCCCTATACTGGAGCCAAAATCTCTCTCTTCGAGGCCATGAAGAAGGGACTTATTGAAAAGGAGCAGGCCACCAAATTCCTAGATGTACAGCTTTCAACTGGTGGCATCATTGACCCTATCAATAGTCACAGAGCACCACTTCAGACTGCCTACAAGCAGGGTCAGTTTGATGCAGACATGAACAAGAAACTCACTGACCCCAGTGATGATTGTAAATTATTCATTGACCCCAGTACTCAGGAGCACCTCACTTACAAGCAGTTACTGGAGAAATGCACCAAGGATGCAGAGACGGGACTGCTGATATTACCAGTAACAGAGCAAGCTGCTCAAAGTGAGAGAACATACACAGATCTGGAGACTAAAGAAATGTTCAGTAAATCAACCGTTGATGTGCCTTTTGGAAGGTTCAAAGGCAAAACTGTCACCATTTGGGAAGTCATAAATTCAGAATATTTTACTGAAGAGCAAAGACGAGAATTGATTCGCCAGTACAGAACGGGCAAGATCACAGTAGAGAAGATTATTAAAATTGTCATCACTGTCGTGGAAGACAAGGAGAAAAGTAATGAAAATGTGTTTAGTGGTTTGAAAGCTCCAGTCTCTGCCAGTGAACTTTTAGAGTCTAAGATTATAAACAAAGACTTGTTCAACAAGTTGAGTAATGGCAAGATAACGGTTAAAGAGATCTCTGAGATGGAGCCTGTAAAGACGGCACTACAAGGAACACCAAGCATTGCTGGACTGTTGAATGAATCAACCAAGGAGAAAATGCCTTTCTACCAAGCTTTGAAGAAAGAATTACTGTCACCAGAAATTGCTGTGAACCTTCTTGAAGCTCAAGCAGCGACTGGGTTTGTAATTGATCCTGTCAAAAACGAGAGGGTCCCTGTTGATGAAGCAGTTAAGTCGGGTCTTGTGGGACCAGAACTGCATGAACGACTTCTGTCAGCAGAGAGAGCGGTCAGCGGCTACAAAGATCCGTATACAGGAAAGACGGTGTCTCTGTTTGAAGCCATGAACAAAGGCCTTATAAAGAAAGACCATGGCATTCGTCTGCTTGAGGCACAACTCTCAACAGGTGGAATTATTGACCCTGTTAAGAGCTATCGCATCCCACCTGAGGTTGCCTGCAAGCGTGGATATTTTGATGAGGAAATCGGCAAGACCTTGAACAAAAACACGGATGAAACGATGGTCTTTTATGATCCTAATTCACAAGAGGATTTAACCTATGCTCAGCTCATGAATAAATGTGTCACAGACAAAGAAACTGGACTCCCGTTGCTTCCTCTTTCAAAGAAGGCTGCAAAGCCAAAAGAAGACAAACAGATTACTGAGGCTACGACAAAGGAAGCCTTGAACCACACAACTATGGAGCTGGAATATGGCCCTTTCAAAGGCAGAAAAGTCACAATTTGGGAGATCATACACTCTGAATACATCACTGAGGAGAAAAGGATAGAGCTGATTCGCCAGTACAGAATGGGCCAGGTGACAATTGAAAGGTTGATAAAGATTGTGATAACAATGGTTGAAGAAAAAGAGTATAAACCAAAGGAAGAGGCCGGATTTGAAGGCCTCAGGGCACCAGTCACTGCCCGCTCTTTGCTTGATTCCAACATTATTGATAAAGCTACATTTGACCATCTCCAACAAGGTAAAAAGACACCTAAAGAAGTTAGTGAAACTGATAAGGTCCGTAAGTACTTGCAGGGCACAGACCGCATTGATGGCATCACTATAAAAGATTCAAATGACAGGTTAAGCATATATCAAGCAATGAAAAAGAATGTTTTGCAACAAAAAACTGGGCTTGCACTACTTGAGGCCCAAGCTGGAACTGGTTTCATAACTGATCCGGTCAAAAATCTGAAATATTCTGTGGATGATGCTGTGAAGGATGGAGTTGTTGGCCCAGAGCTTCATGAGAAACTTCTCTCCGCTGAAAAAGCAGTGACGGGATACAAAGATCCATATACAAGCAATAAGATTTCATTATTCCAAGCCATGAAGAAGGAGCTTGTTCTGAGGGAGCATGCTATTCCTCTTCTGGAGGCGCAGTTTGCTACAGGAGGGATCATTGATCCTGTCAGCAGCCATCGTGTTCCCAATGATGTGGCTATTCAGCGTGGCTATTTGAGTAAACAAATGTCCGAGTCTTTCAATGAACCCTCAGGTGACGTTAAATGCTTCACCGATCCCAACACCAATAAAAGCGTTACATACAAACAGTTGGTGGAGAAATGTGTAAGAGATCCCAACTCTGGTCTGTGCTACCTGTCTCTGTCAAACGTTGAAGCTCCTGCTCCTGTCAAGAAATCTTATCAGTACACGGAGGATCAAGCCCAAACAGATCTAGCTAACACTCAAATTGAGATCCCTCATAAGAGCTTTGCAGGAAAAACTATGACCATTTGGGAAGTCATGAACTCAAATATGCTTCCAGAAGAGGAGAGACGCCGCCTCATGGAGCAGTATCGCTCAGGGCGAATCACAAAGGAAAGAATGCTAATCATCATTATTGAAATCATTGAACAAAGGGAGACTCTACAGTCAGAGCAGAGCATGTCATGTGATGTAATCAGAAGAAAAGTTACTATTGAGGAGCTATACAGTGCTCGAATTATTGACTTGCATACATACAACCTCTTGAAACAAGAAAAGATGACTATTCGTGAGGTAATGGAAATGCCAACAGTCAAACAATACCTGTTTGGTACTGGTTGCATTGCTGGAATCATGTCAGACAGTCCTCCAAAGATCAGCATTTACCAGGCAATGAAGTGCGGACAGATTAAGCCTGAAGTTGCTTTGAATCTCCTCGAGGCCCAAGCAGCAACAGGATTCATGATTGATCCAGTGAAAGATGAACTTCTAACAGTTGATGAAGCTGTACGCAAGGGGCTCGTGGGCCCTGAACTTCACGACAAACTTCTCTCTGCTGAAAGAGCAGTTACAGGTTACAAGGATCCGTACAGTGGGAAAGTGATTTCTCTCTTCCAGGCAATGAAAAAAGACCTTGTTTTTGAGGATTATGCCTTGAGGCTTTTGGAGGCCCAGATTGCCACTGGTGGATTGATGGATCCTGAACACTACTTCCACCTCCCCACAGATGTTGCCATGCAGCGTGGATATATCAACAAGGAGACACTTGACAGAATATCAGAACCTACTGGAGATGTGCGAGGTTACGCTGATCCAACGACAGATGACAAACAGTCCTATGCCCAGCTACTGAAAAGATGCAGAGTTGATAAAGAAAGTGGTTTGCGGCTACTTTCACTAGCAGATAGAAGACTTCTCTTCAAGGGTCTCAGAAAGCAAATCACTGTGGATGAGCTGCTTCGTTCACAGATTATCGACCAAAAGACATACAACGACCTCACTGAGGGCATCATCACAGTGGAGGAGGTCAGCAGAGACCTGAAGAAATACCTTGAGGGTTCCAGCTGTATTGCTGGTGTGTATGTAGAGTCTAGCAAAGACCGTCTGTCTATTTACCAAGCAATGAAGAAGAACATGATCAGACCAGGGACTGCCTTTGAGCTCCTTGAAGCTCAAGCTGCCACAGGATATGTGATTGATCCTATTAAGAATCTGAAACTAAATGTCACTGAAGCTGTTAAGATGGCTGTTGTTGGCCCAGAGTTTAAAGATAAACTCCACTCAGCTGAACGAGCTGTCACAGGCTACAAAGACCCTTATTCTGGCAAGATAATCTCACTATTCCAGGCTATGAAAAAGGGCCTCATTCTGAAAGACCATGGCATTCGTCTGCTAGAGGCTCAAATTGCTACTGGTGGAATCATTGATCCCCAGGAGAGCCATCGCTTGCCAGTTGAGACAGCATATGAACGTGGCCTCTTTGATGAGGAAATGAATGAAATCCTCACTGATCCATCTGACGACACGAAGGGCTTCTTTGACCCCAACACTGAGGAAAATCTCACCTACCTGCAGCTGATGGAGAGATGTATGATAGACCCAGAAACGGGCCTTGCCCTGCTGCTGCTCAAAGAAAAGAAGCGCGAGAGAAAGACGTCGTCCAAATCTTCTGTTCGCAAACGAAGGGTCGTCATCGTTGATCCAGAGACGGGCAAAGAGATGTCTGTGTACGAGGCGTACCAGAAAGGGCTCATTGACCACCAGACTTATCTGGAGCTTGCAGAGCAGGAGTGTGAATGGGAGGAAATTACCATCACCTCATCTGATGGAGTTGTGAAATCCATGATCATTGACAGAAGGTCTGGGCGACAATATGACATTGATGAGGCAATCTCAAAGGGCCTGATTGACAAGTCGGCTCTGGAACAGTACCGTGCAGGAACTCTGTCCATTACAGAGTTTGCAGACATGCTGTCTGGAAACATGAGTGGTGTCAGATCACGTTCATCCTCCTTTGGCTCCTCTTCCTCTTACTCCATGAGCTCAATACCTTCTATAAAAACACCAGCAACTACATGGAACGATCCAACAGAGGAAACTGGCCCAGTGGCTGGAATCTTGGACACAGAAACACTGGAGAAGGTGTCCATTACAGAGGCCATACACAGAAACCTTGTGGACAATATAACAGGGCAAAGGTTGCTGGAAGCTCAGGCCTGCACAGGAGGTATTATCGACCCCAATACTGGAGAGAAATTCTCTGTTGCAGATGCAATGAACAAAGGGCTTGTGGATAAAATCATGGTGGACCGCATCACTTTAGCCCAGAAGGCGCACAATGGATTTGAGGATCCCAGAACCAAAACCAAAATGTCAGCAGCCCAAGCTCTAAAGAAAGGCTGGCTGTACTATGAAGCTGGGCAGAGATTCCTTGAGGTCCAGTATCTCACTGGTGGATTAATTGAACCAGATGCTACCAGCAGAGTCTCCATAGACGAGGCTGTGAAGAAGGGCACTTTAGATGCACGCACTGCGCAAAAGTTACGAGATGTTAGCGCATACTCAAAATATCTCACATGCCCTAAAACCAAGCTTAAAATCTCTTACAAAGACGCTATGGAAAGAAGCATGATAGAAGAGGGGACTGGTTTGCGACTACTTGAAGCATCATCTCAATCAAGCAAAGGCCTCTACAGTCCTTATAGCATGAGCGGGTCAGGCTCCGCTACTGGGTCACGGTCTGGCTCAAGAACTGGTTCCAGGTCAGGCTCCAGAAGAGGCAGCTTTGATGCCACAGGATCAAGTTTCACAACAACCTTTTCTTCTTCCTCCCCCTCCTACAGTTCACCAAGTTATGGCCGCCGATACTGATGAGTTTGAAAGTCAAGGAATGATTCCTAAGGGAAGGATACACTATAAAACAAGAATGCTCACTAGATGCCTAATTCTAAGTGGAATAAGGACTACCTTTATTCTGCTCTGCATGTGGTTGTTACAGGACTTTTAATATTTAATTTTATACAAGTTGAATCATTTTGTTCATTGTATATTTCACATTTACTTTTAGTTATGTTTATGCTATCTTATCAGACTTTCTGATTACCGTACTGTGCGCAGCAAATGCAGGATCTGTTTATTATTTCCAATATCTATCGCATAAGTTTCAAGTGTACGTGATTTTTTGGTTTTAAAGTTAAATATCAAAAGCATTTACTGTTCCACAAACAAGATTCTATTTACAACATTGTGTGTGTTACACTATAACCGAAAGTGTTCATTACCATTAGCCTGATTAAGGAGAACCAAATTGTACAAACAAAGATTTCTGTACATGTGTATATTTCTGAATATTGGAAGAAAAGTTAGCTAAAGAAAGACAGACTGAATGCCACTTTGCAGAGCAGAATAAGGAGTCTCCTGAAGATAAATAAACACTCAAGTGTCTGCTTTAAGAATGCCAAGCTTCAAGATCTTTTCTCTCCTGGGCAACACTGCCGCACATACCAACATCATAAACCTGGAGTAAATTAACCTCAAAGAGCCACCTCCTAGAAATGAAAGGATTATGTAGCCTATTATGACCATTAACACCCTCTGACAGCTCTGGACTTTACACATCCAACCTTAAGACCAACTCCAAACAGGTCCCTGCCTTTCTGGACACTTTACAAAGGTGCGTTAAGAGTAGCCTTACATTTAATCACTTCACAGTGCAATTTCTTGGTATGTTTGTGTCATTCAGTGTTTGTGGAAATTCTAAAGTCTGTAAATATTGAAATTGTCTGTTTCAGATATCGTCTTCAAAGTTCATGTCATCTCCAGCTCTTTGCTCAGACGTCTTCCAGAAACCTGTGGCATTAATTTGGACTGTGACCACTGTAATCAAGGATTTTATGCAACAGTACAGAAACACACTTGCTCATACAATTTTTATCAGATTATTTTAACGGTGGACCATTTTAAAACTTGCATCTAATATTGAAGTCATTTAAAAGGCCTAAACCATGCTTTGTAAGTGCCTGCAAAATACTCTAAAACACTTCAAATGGGATGTTGAGTATTATAAGATGGTCCAGTGGTTACACTGTAAACTGACTGATGCATGACTGAAAGTACAATGCTACCCATAATGGTATGATTACTGTGTTATCAGGTAAGCTTTTTTACAGTCCAACTACTATAATTTCACAATCTTACTTTTAAATGTTAACGGTTCACTTCAGTGTCAAAAAGAGTTGAAAAAGATTTACATTAGAATATTTTTTCTTTCACAGAATAGTAATGTATGTACTGTATAATGATGATTAAGTAAAGCACTATTGCTAAAAGCCATTAACATTTCTTTGAGAAAGATCTTTAAGCTTTGCCACCAGACACAGTATTTGTATTTTCCACCACATATACTTGTTTTGATTTTAATTCTCCTTTGTAAAACAACACATTTAATCTATATCATTTTATTTTCGTACTTCTGCTTTGCATGATTTACTAACATTTAAAAGTTCAAAAATGAAATAGATGTATCCATTAAAGCATTTGTTTTATTATTACGTTTCTAAAGGTTTGAAGGATGTATTTTAGTGAGGGTTATCAAGCCTTGGTTAAAATGGTGTATTTATAATAAAATGGTGACAAGGAATTTTATTGTAACACCTTATGCTATGTAAATAAACATAAAAATTAAATGCTTTCTCTCAAGTTTATTCTTTGTAATTTCGACAACTCATGTTGCCTTAAAATCTGGAAATAGGTCTTTGAGATTATATCATACAATAGCAGATTAATTTGAATGAACATTAATGAACTACAGACAAACCTGGTGTTTCTTTACCTAATAGAGCTATACTCAAAATGGAAAAAGTACCATTATTAAATTATCAGTCAGAAGTACTTAATGGTGAATATGTAGGACTGAAGGTCAATAATAATTGTTAGCTATGACAAATCCATGCACTCTGGCTTACTGATGAGAATTGTTTTGAGAATAGCTTCCAGACCATTGATACCGTGACTTCAGCTTGGCCTACTGCCACCATTGTTTCTGTGCTATCAGAGACATTTACCTTTGAAGTACCATTATGTTTCCTTGCATTATTTCATTGTCTACAAAGATGATACTTTCAAAGATTATTTGTGTATGGCAGACCAAATTACAGCACAAAGAAAGCCAATATCAGTATATCTGTACAAATATATCCCTCAGTTTAATGATGTTACAGGAACTAGGGGAAAGATGGTTTTGAAAGGCAGCAAAACACTGACATCTAGTGGCTGTCCTGGTCATCTTCCATCCACTGACACTAAACACATGGGGCAGCAAAGGTAAGTAACTTGAACATCTCAGCTGTTGCTAGTGAGTAGAAGAACTGCAGATATTTTACTGAAGTGAAAGTAGTAATAGCGCAATGTGAAAATACTCTTTTGCAAATAGTATAAAAAGTTAGGCAAAATAACGCATGTAAGTGTGAATATATTATATTATTTCTGATGCATTACTGTGTAAGCAGCAAGTTAATGTTAACTTAATGCTGGTCAAAGGGGAGATAATTGTAATATACTGTTAAATTGTTTAATATACAGTGCTTTATATTTAATCTGCAAAGTAGTAACTAGTAACTATCTCTTAAATAAAATACAATAAAAACAGTAAAAGGCTGGTCGATTTGTTCCTCACTTCAAAACGGGTTTACCTCAGAATCAGTGCAGCGATTAGCAAGCAAGCTAGCAGAACACCACTGAATCACAGACAGGTCGTCATGATCACCTCAAAGAACCGTTAACTTTACAGCAACACGGGCCGAAAACTGAAAACTTAACATAAAACCATTATAACCTGTCCGAGACGGCGTTTTTAATGCTAATGTTTATGAACTGTGCTGAGGAAATATTTTAATAATAATAAAGTCCAAGACATACTTTACAGTCGAAAACATTGTGTTAATTGTTTCAGCTGAGTTGAAAGCAATATCAACAGATTTAATGAACGTATTACATTATAGTTTCTATAAGTACCTCCCCCACATGTCGTTAATAAATTGAGTCCAGCAGCTGATTGGTTACTCTATGAATGTACCGTCTTGTACCGTTGTACATAAACAACGCCGTAAAAAGCGGCGTGAAAAACGTCATCACGCCGCTTTTCACGGCGTTTTACGTGCCAGGAACGTGCTCCAGCTGACGTAATTTTATCCCTATGGCTTGCACCTGCCACCAAGAGCTCTATGGTTTCTGGTAAAGGGCCAATAGTCACACTTTCCCACGCCCGAAAATGATACATTTCATACAAAGACTGGGTGGCACATTCCCACAGATGTGGGAAGGGGGCCTCAATTTGCATTTTAGTTATCAAACAAACTGCTGGCAACATGTCTTTATCCAAAGAACACCTGCTGGTAGCCAACGCCGAGAAACCACGACGGCCGAAATGCACCCGATGCCGACACCATGGCATCATAGTCCCGCAGAAGGGCCACATGAAGTACTGCCCTTTTCTGAAATGCGACTGCTGGAAATGCTACCTCATCACACAGCGGACTCGGATCACGGTCCTCCAGCGAAACCTGAAGAAAGACCAAAATAAAGAGCAGGGATCCTGCGCCCTTACCGGGTCCAGCGTGGTGAAACCAGCTACTGAGGGGACACCGGGTGGAGGCACTCGTCCGTCGGGATTGGCCCCGGAACCGGCCGCAACCACCGCCTGGAGCCCTCTGGATCTCCGGAGCAGAAGCGCCGCGGGAGGAGAGTGTGTCGCCGGCTTGGACAGCAGCATGGTGCTGCCCTTCGCTTCCAGTGAGGAGGCACCATGTAGATCTTTCGATAAGATAATGATGTTAATGTGTTGTCGTAATTAATTCTGCTTAACGTGATAAAGATGCGGACCTCACTGGATTAAAACAACGGTGAGTTAGCTAGACTGAGAAGTTGCTAATAACGATAATAAACTACAATATGGGCCTGTTTACATTTAGCAAAAACTCTTATGACTTAGCTAACTTCCAAAAACAAAAGAATAATTAATTATCATCAACTTAGAACACAAAAAACCCAAATGTTAGAAAATTAAAATGGTTAACGGGACATGTAGCAGAAATGTTGTTTTGCCTACATGAGCAGGGATGCGAGTAAAACTACTACATTTTGGTCAAAATAAACAGTTTTGTAATTTGCGAGTTAAAAATTTAACTTTATAGCGACCAAATGCGATTATTCGCGTTAGTATGAGTTTTTATTGCAATTTATTTAAAAGAGAAACGGCTGGCTGCTCGGTTGGGATGACGTCATTAACGGCCGTGCGTGACAGCTGCAGCGCGAGGAACACACAGGGGGACGAGAGTGGCGCCAAAAATAAGTGGTATTTTTCAGTCCTTTTACAATCTATAAATCACATTTATATTCTGTCATTACACCTGAAGACTGTATATAGTGATAATTATGTCTGTCCAGTGATAAATAACATTTACACAGAACAGTTTATTGGCTGCAGATCAATGTGAAAGATATAATTATATATTGTAAGATTTGGAAGTAACATGATTAACATTTTATAACAAACAAAATAGTCATCTTTAAGAGAAAATAGTTAATGAGGTTAAAAAACAACAAGTAATGTAACTGCAGGTATTTCTGCCTCTGGCGCTGTAGAGTCTGGGTCTGTGGCTGCTCCCGCTGCCCCCGTGTTCCTGCTCAGCCGCCATTGTTGCTGCTGTTATACTGCACTACTGGATGTTCTCCTTCCTCCTGCTCTCTCTCCTGCCGCTATATATTTTGAATTGAATTAACAAAAATATAATGGAATGTTTATAGATGAGAATAATTGAATTGATCAAATGTATATATGACTGTAATGTCTTTCCTTCCAGATGCCCCTTACATCGGTGACTTTGGCCAAACAGCACCTCTGCCTGTTATTCACTTTCCATTTAGGATGTCAGGTCATTACCCCAGCAGCTACGCACCGTGTCCAAACCTCCTGTTCAACATGCCATGGTTGCCACCGCTGCCCGCTGGGCTTTACAACGATGGCCTCTGTGGACCCCTAATGTTCCCCCACTTCCGGCCCGGTGGGCTGCATCACCCACCTCCACCAGAGCCCGCACTGCTTGCTGTAAGTGGCTGTTTGTAGCATTGTGTTTGCAGGATGTTTTTGCTTCCTGGATGTGTTGTGAACTTTTTACACCGAGCTTTGTCACCCTCTTACTCGTTTAATGTGTTCAGGATCCCAGGCAGGTCTTCTCCACCCTCCCAGAGCCCTTCCAGGAGGAGCGGATGTCGAGGCAGCCTCCTTCGTCCAAACACACGGAGCAAGACAAACAACAGCTGGATTAAAGCACAGGCGATTGTAAGAATTGAGCTACTTTCTCTACGTTTTCTCGTTTAAAATGAAGAGGACCTTCAGTCACCTCTGCTATCAAGAATGCAGTTTGTTTGCAAACGTTTTCCTGTTGTTTCGTGGTCCTGTTCAGATTGCTGGCATGAACGTTTCTGCACACTGTTGGTTGTTAATATACTGATGTAGGATAAAAGGCGTGGCATTGTTAATAAAGGAAGGCAGCTGACGAGAGCCAAAAAAAAGTAATTATTTTGTATTTCCAGAGTTGGTAGTCTAGACTAAAGTTGTGACTGTCTTCAATTCAGTTCTAAATCAGTGCCAACTATTCATAAATCAGTTCTAAATCAGCTGCAACATTCATCTGTTTTCTACTTGACAGAGTTGACGTGCCACTTTTTGTCGGCCTTGTGTTTGTATTCAGAGACAAATAAAAGTTGCTCAGGCTTATCTTCTTATGTCGGTCTTTTTTTACTTTCAACATACTAAAGCATTTGAGTTTAGCTGTTCTATGGACAGGTGAGAATTTCCACCTTAACTGGAAAAAGTAAGGCCTTTTTAAAAGTATGAGTTAGAGGGTTTGGTCAATTTGAATGGTGTTTTACTTCTTGAAATATACATAATCCATTCAACAGTTGGCTTTCTGAGAGGCTGAGATGATCATTTTGCAGTAATGTCCACCAGGTGGCGCAAAAAGGCTCAAGGCAACTAGGATGAACTGACACAGGATCAGGCTGGTTTATGTGGAGAGGCAAGTGAAAACGGGTGAAAAGTCTGAGGACATCTGGTGCAGCGCTAGAGGATGGCAGGTCTGAGGAGTTGGAAGAAGGTGGAGGTGCTAAAACTCAGGTTTATCTTGTGATCCTTTAGAGGGGGCCCGACCCCTAGGTTGGGAACCACTGGATTTTACTACATAATAGTATAAAAAGTAATTAGTTAAATGCTGCTTAAGAATTAATGCATTGATATTAACAACTTGATGGTAAAATATGAAATAATATCAATAAAACTTTTACTTTAAATACATTTAGCTGATAATATAAAACTTCCACCGCGGGTGTTCCCAGTGAATCTAAAAGCAGATGAACTGACCCTGGGTCATTTCCCGCTGCTGGTATTTGTCACCAGAGTGTCAGAGCTTTATGAAGAACTGCAGGAGGAGGCGTTCAGTGTGACACCGCGCACCTCCGGCTTCTCCATGCTGGTGGGATTTTCACCAGCCTCATTAATGTTGGCGTCGGCCACTTCAAGGAGTTCACTAAGTGCAGCTGCCCAGAGGATTGTGGGTCTTTGCTTGTGTGGACTTCTTACATCCCTGCTGGGTTTTTAGCAGAAGGTTTGTAGCCACAGTGAAAAGCTTTGCTAGTTTTAGTAGACGGCAGAACTCAAGACGAAACGTTTGAGGAAACTTAGGACAAAGAAAAGAACTTGCACAGACTAAAATATGAATGTGCATCTGTAGAACAAGTTCTCAACACTACATACTTCCTTGTTGAAGCAGGTGATGAAAGCCTCCAACGCCGCCCTCTCCCTTGCCTCGGACATGACCTTAAAGTTCTATTGTAAGACGATCTCTCAGTGGTTTTCGTGCTTGTTTGTAATGTGAGTGAAAAGATAATGAAGACAGAAGTTTCCGGATGAGATCTGGATCTTTTACTCTTACTATCATAGTGAAATAGGAACACAAACAACGACAAATTACTTTCACATATGACCTGGTTTCTAACCTTAGCGTTACATTCAGCTCTGCCTGGATTCCAGCTGTTATTTTAATCCTAAAATCCTGATGACTACAAGATAATGTGCACCTATTGTCTATTTTTACGATTTACAAAACAGCACGGTCTCTGCACAATCTCGAAAATCCATCAATCAGGGTCATAATCGACTTCTATATTGTGCAACATTTCTCCAGAATTCCATTTAATCTGATCAGTAAAGCGTGTGTGTGTGTGTGTCGTCTGTATGCAGTGCCAATGAAAATACAATGCATAGTTATAGACACACACACACACACACACACACATTACATGCTTGTCTGGCTCATGCAAGCAGTTCTGAGGAAATTTGAACTTTCCTCCCACGTCAGCCGGTTAGTTATCTCTGTACCAGTGAACATTAAGCATCAGGATTGGATTTTCTCGCTGGCTGAAGCAGCTGAAACACAAAAACCTTCGCTGCTTTATTTCTGCAGAGGTTGAACCAGCCGTGACTTTAGTCCCCACGAGCTCCCGTGTGCCACCGAAGCCTCAGCCCCCTCAGACCAAACATCATTCTGATATGATTGGATGATTAAAAGTGAATGCATTAACATGTAAGGAGAATTTTAAAAAGGAGCCTTGTGGAGTTTCCTTGTAAACAAAGTTTGTTTACATGTAGTTTTACTCACATAAACGGTGTAACTTAAACGACTTGAGTGCATTTCCTTCGTCCTTAAATATTGACTTTTTTCTCTTTTGTGTGATGTTCTAATCCCGTGTCCGTGTTTGTTTGTTTACAATATTACAATACACTAAAGCTGTCGAGCTGCAGTCCTAATGTTTACACAGTTCTAAAAAATAAGTATTTCAGGAAATACTATAAAGTCACATATTTTTACATTTACATTCATTTTCACATTTTTACACACCAGTTCAGAATTTTAACTGACTCCATTATTTTACTAAATAACATAGAAAAGGGACCTTTTAGATACACGCCTAGAAGAAGCATGCCAATACAAGTGAGTGGGATGAGGTTTGTTTTTTCTTGAGCATCTCCACCCTCCAGACCTTCCCTGCAACGTGATGAGGGAAACATCTGCTGCAGTGACAGTTGAAGTTTTGTGTACACAGATACTCAGTCAGTACAAATATTGAGGAAAACTTGCACTTTTGATTCTTGTCTTGTCTTGTCTTTACACCACTTTCTCTTTCTGCTCCACCACTTTTCATTATTGTGCTTTTTACTTCACTATATCATTATTTTTCAGCTTTAGTTACTACATATTTTACAAATTAAGATTTTTTCATACAAAACATTTGAAGAGCTTTTACAATATGATGTTTAGTTGTAAATGAAACTACCCATAAAGTAGATAAATGTCATTTTTCATGCATTTTGTACTATTGGTTGGACAAATTGAGCATTGTGAACGTGTCACTTTGGGTTTCGAGAACCTGTGATTTTTCACTATTTTCCAGATTTTCACAAACAAAACAATCAATTAATTGAGAAAATAATCAGCAGACTAATCCGTAATAAAAAAAGGCATTAGGTGCAGCCTTATACAAAATGATCTCCACCTCAACAACAGTAATATCCTGCTATCCTCTGTCTACAATAATGGATGAGTCATGATAATCTAATGATATAACAGAAATTATGAACGAGCCAAAGATAACAGAAACTAGAGTTCCCTTGTCTCTTTGCTCTCTGTGCAAACATGACAACACTTGCAAGAACAGTTTTGTGAATCCCACTTTAGATATTTTTCAAATGTGACAGCAAACAAATCATCACATCTGACATCTGGCTCAAAGCTCAAAACAAGAGGTCCCAGGTTTTATTAGATTGAAGTAAACTATGTTGGCATTTCATCATATTTCTCTTCTGTCAAACAGAATCTGTCTTTGATCCAAAGTACCACAAAAACTAACATTAAGTAAGGTCAAAGAGAGTTATGAGGGAATTGTCGCATTTAGCATTTAAATTCCTTGAGCTTCTTTAATAAAGTGGATAAACCCATAACTGTGTTTATGGGTTTATGCTGAAAACCAGTTTGAGCGTTTGCCAACACTAAATAATTTTCAGGTGTTTGTAATGTCCCTGTGAAAAAAGAAAGTGACAGTGATCAGACGAGGCAGCTTTCATTTAGTCTTCCACAGAACCACAAAATGCACCTGATCACGCAACATGATGGATTATCTGGAACTTGTTTCTAACAGGGAAGGATTGTTCTGTAATGGCCGACACACCCACACACAGAATGCTTTTGAGTCAACCACCCAGGTCAATTCCCAGTATGCTAAAGGCTGCTAGAGTTAGAACAAACAATAATGTAAAGAAATCGTCAGATATACTGTAGCTTCACATGCACCAACACTCTGCTTGCACATTATAATGCATCAGGAATATGAAGGGCCATTTTCAACAATGACTTTTGATACTTACTTTAACCGTTAATGCTATAGTTTTGAACGCATCTTTTAATTGCTTCTGTTTTGCTGTTTGGACTTCAGGGAATAGTTTCACATTTTGGGGAATTCGTTCTGTTGCAAGGAGTCCCAATTTTATTTCATGCATTTCGTGCTATTGGAGAGTCCCAATTTTAATAAATTGTTAATAATAAACTCTTCTTGACCGACACAGCAATTCCACAAATCGTTGTTTTTACACTTTCACACACTTCTGTTTCTTGTACGGATTAAACAAATGAGATATAACGTGTTAATAAGTGAAGTTTAGAGGTGTAAAATGTTGAACCACTCCTTTATACATTCCCATATCTACACACCAGCCTTACAATTCACCATTTGATCCTACTTCTTTTTTTTTCTAAATTACAAAGCAGCAATATGCAGGTTTCACTCAGGATACTTGGGGAACAGAGTTTTACATCTGCATATTCAATTATTTAAATCAGTACGTCAAATGTCAACTCAACTGTTCTCCAGCACACCTACAGTTTTCTGCACCCTGATGAGGCAAGCTAGAATACAGATAAAGAATAAATGTAGGTGTTGAGGTTTGCAAAAACAATTAGATTCACATTCATCCTTCTTCCGCTGAGCACTTCTGACATGCAGAACTAAGCAGTGAGCAACCGGCTCGCTGTGAAGGTGCCCAGCTAGCAGGAAAGCTGTGGGGACTTTTGTTCTCCACTGATGCATGCGAATAGAAAGGTTGGGTGTGCCAGCAGGCTCAGGAAACCTGTCCAGTGTGATCCTGGAATGCAGAACTCACATATTGTTTAAAAACGTGTTTCCAGGATTAAAGTGTTGAACGATTTCCACAGTCAACAGCTGATAACAAGTGTTTTAACAAGTGCTACAATTCATTTTTAGCTTTGACTAAAAATGAATTGTAGCAAATGACAATGCGTTGTGCTCGTGAACCATAACATTGACACACATGCATGAATGTGGAGTATGTGTTTTGCAATCTTTCTGGGAACCGGATTTAGCCTTTAGAGTTGCAGAGTGACATTTTTGCGCGGCCAGATCTCAACTCGTTGTCACTTGTTCAAGCGGTGAGTTGCAGATGGGGGACTGGGTTTAAAGTGACAGCTATGGTGAAGATTAGGTGAGAGATAGTGTTTGCATGCAAGCAGTGGGGAGATTGGTGAGGAAAGTCTTTCATTTGAGGGGGCATGCAGATCAGAGGGATCTGGGCGGGGTGCTGATAACAGACAATGGAAACATTACAAAGAAAACATTCCTGACATTAGTTTCAGGTCGACAGCAATTTCCTGCAGAACCGTCAACAATGTGGGGAGCTAAAGGAAAAAGTATTTTGCTCATAAGTGGGTAATGAAAAACAATGGACAAGAGTTATGTTACATTAAATGAAAATACTCAACCTTCCTAGCTGGAATTCTGCCTTGATTTTGAACAATGTGGAGTTTTTGTTTTCTAAAGATATATATATAAAAACCAAACATGATGCGAGAATTTAGTGGTTTAAAATGAGTAAAGTTAGGTCGATTTGATAATTTTCTTTCAAATCAACCTAAGATAAATTAACATTATACAAAATATGTTTTATATCTCTGGACATTATCAAGATTGTATGGCCTCTTGATGATTTGATAATTTTATTTGATAAAAGTCTCCATGCTTCTTTATGGAATCAGCATTCCAAGCTTTCCCTGACTTTGAAAAGTAAAAGCAGTTTGTGTCATCTTGAAACGTGAGAGCTAAGCCCATTTTCACATCTGCACAAAGGCTGCAGAAAACAGATACGTCGGTTTTGGAAAGTTATGAAAGTTGGGGCCAACACCCAGTGTATCAACAGGATGGATGGATGGATCAGATGCCTGCTTGTGTCTTTGGACTTGAGGATGGGACTGAAAGGAGCATCCACATTCTGTTGATCTTTAGCTTGTGAGAAACAAATCACCCATTTACCGTAATACCTGCAGAAATCCTGTGTTTTAGAGTTCAGTGGAAGTAAATGTCACGACAATAAATCCAGTAACTGGTTGTGACATTTCAATCCAAATAACAAAGGTCAACATCATTGTGTCGCTAGAGGAAACCTCAGGGGATCACCAATGTCAGCATTCATCATCAGGGCACCATGAATCTTCTATGCTAAGTTTTGTCTCAGTCAGTAGATGTTGACGTACTTCACTGTGAAAACTCTCAATGTCACATGATCACCAAAGCCATTAGGGTTCATCCTCTTGGTACATTGAATATCTGTAATAAAATGTATGGTAATCCTTACTTGTTGAGATGTTTCAGTCGGGACCAAAGTGGTGGGCCGACATCCCCAGAGCCACGCTGCTAAATGTTATTTTCACACTATAATTGCCAGTAACAGTTGCTCAGTATGACTTGATGAGCTTTTCCTCAGGTATCTCATCCACTCTGACTCTCAAATGTATTTCTGTTTGCTGAAACAGTCGAAGATATTTGGTTCTAACGTTGCCAACATACTGTAAAGTGTGCACTGGTGGTGTTTGAAGAAAAAATGTATCAGTTCATTCTATCAGCATTTGCCAAACATTAAATGTCAGCTGATGAAGCAAAGCTGTTTATTCACTGTTTTCAATTAATTTGTTTCCCCCAAAGCAAAAAAATGTAATATCAGAGTGGCTGTGTGACCTCTTATCAGTTCAAAATAAGCAAAGGTGTGTTCATACATGTTATAACCCCCACAAAGGACGCCTGGCTTTAACCGCAGCATTTTTGACTTTCAATGAAGGAAGTGACAAGTTAAATGCAAATTAGTTTGGTACATGTTGGGACAGTGTAGCCAATAAAACCCCTGTATTAGTTGGGTATTACGTATTAGGCATTAGTTTCCACGGACGGGGAGAACATTAGTTACCTGATTGTCAGTTGACATTAAAGTCTGTTTAAATCAAATGCCAAGTTGATTGACACATTGAAACTTGACTCACAGGTGCCCTACCCCTCTCCCCCCACCTCTCTCCCTCCCTCCCTGTGCCCCCCCCCACACCCTTACCTCCACCTCCCCCCAACCCGCCTTCCTCCACCTCGCCATCCACTTCAGTGTCGTCATAACGTGATTAATATCTTTGCATCTGGTTCATGCAACACCTCTGTTTCGTGACGCAATAGATTTTATTGTTAATTAACACGTTCACACTCCCCCCCCACCCACATTCCCACACACACACACGTTGAGTCTCTGCTATTCAGTTGGAAACCTGCCAAACCCGAGGGGCGTTAACACACTGTAATCACAGTGAATCCGGCTCTGCTTGTCGCTACATGACTAGATTAACGAGATAAGCGTCTGCATCACTGCTCACTTTCCCGTGTCTTCATTGTGAAAAGAAAGATTATTTACTTCAGATCAATAAAAGACAAAGGGGGTTAAAGATTCCCGTGTTTGACCAGAATAATCTTTACGTCTCAAATGTCTCACATTATTTAAGTTTGGGTTACAGTTTAACAAATCTGTTCACCTATTGTACAATTAGAAGGCCTCAGTTTGCTTGCTGTTATTGTTTAAGATCAATTTTTCAGGCATCTTATCTTCATTAGACAAAGAGCTGAAGACAGAGAGACAGGAAAGGCGAGAGGAAGAGGTCGGAAGACATGCAGGGGAGCACCGGGTTGTGATAAGGACTCTCTACCAGGTGAGGAACCGGGGCGCCCCAGTTTGCTGCTATTGTTTTACACTAACAATAATCTCAGAGGCACAGAGGAAGTCTACAGGAATTCCTGGCATCCTGGACTCTGTGCAAAGACATCTGCAACCGTTACTCCCTCACAGGAGGAGAGGAGGGTTGTTCCTCAGGAGGGGAGGGACTTAACCGCTGGACCTGCTGTATATCTGACCAGACCGCCTCTGAGATGTTGGGAGCACTTTGAAATCCCAGCGTCTCTCATACGGATCAGCGCTAACCAGAGTGGCACTGCTTTCCAGAAACATCAGGTAAGAGCAGCATTTTTACAAAGTAGATTTAAAAGCCAATACTTTATTTTATATTTGTTTCTAAGTTCTAAAGAAAAAAGGATCAAGTCTTCTAAAGTAAAATCTCATTCTGTTGTTTAATCCGAAGTAAAACCACATTTGAACTTACTTTCATTTGTGAGATAATGTAGTAAAAGTGATGAAATAACATTGCACCTCCTGCCCTGTCTGCCAACACCCTTCTGATAAATATGGAAAGCAAACATTCTTCACAGATTACCTTTGACCGCACAATGTAAGCCTGCATGTCTCCATTAAGTCTTTTGACAAGTCTGAACAAAGTGTCTACATCACCCTCGGAGGTGTTGACACACACAACGACAATCCGACATTTTCCACAGCTCCAGAAACTGTTATGTAACTCCGAATGATACTTCCATTGCCTCATTCGTTCCCGTTTTCTTTATTGCTGGGATGGTGTCAAGAATGCAGCGCAATGATAAGATATGATGCAACAAGCCTGTGATTAGCAGCCTGGTGTCAATGTTAAGATTTCTATACAATGAACTTTTCTGGGTACAAAGATAGCAGGGTCCACTGGGTTGTCAACTACAAACTCTTCTAATCATTGTGACAGATTCTTGGCTACGTTGAAGCTACTGAGAGAAACCTCATAACTCATTCAGACAAGTAGGCGTAACGTGCTTAAAGTTGCTTTAAAATCTTAAAAGTTATTATGCAGAAGTTTCAAGTTCCACTTTTTTCTGTAAATCAGTGTGAGTTAATAAGTTTTACTTTGTGATCAATGCAACAAATCTTGTCCTTATTAAACTACTGGTATGAAAAGTATTTTATTTTATATGTTATCAGTCATCTGTGTCACAAAACATCTGGGCAACTGCACGTCTCATGACCTGTTAAAGTAACTGTGGTGTCATTAGAATTAGAGCCATAACGATGACAAATAATATATAATTATCACATCATTTGATCCTTTTCCTTGTTTAACATTTTAGTAAATTCTTGGAGTTTTTGAATGTTGGTCGGACACAATAACATATCCAAGACGTCACCTTGGGCTCCTTGATTTTATACACCAAACAATCAAGAACACAATCCGCAGATTAATAACTGTTAGTTGTAACCCCAATTAAAATGTCATTAGTAATACATTTCAAATAGGTAATGAGGTGTAACTACGCTCAGTATGTACTTTATTATTATGTACAGCTGTACGATGTAATGTAATCCAGTACTTATATGATGCCTTATGTTGACAGTGTCGCCGAGGTGTTCATTTAATTATGTTTTAGCACTGAGGTTGTAATTAGTGGGGGTGCTGCGCTGGAGGGCATTTGTAATATTTTGCGCCTTCATGTATGTAAATGAGAAGGACAGAATAAAAACACCTGTCAATATAATAACCTCAGTAATAAACATATAATATACACTTTTCTGACATTGTCACCAGAATTGAATGTATGTTATCATCCCTCATGAAGTGACAAGAGTGTATAATTCAGGGTTCATTCAGCATGCAGAGATAAATTCAAGCAGTTTTCTAGTACTTTTATGAGATTTTTGGTTTTCATGAGGGATTGTGCAGATGATGAAACACCAGATTATGTTGAAAATCAAGCACTTATTAAGGAGTATATTTAAATTCAAGCATATTCCAAACTTTCAAAACTTCGTACAAACTCTGATAATGACTGTAGGTTCTTCTTGAAACAAAAAGAAGTGGAACAACTGCAAACAAAGTCTCCTTTTAATCCAATATTAAACATCAGAGATTAATTTAAACTTCAAAAGTGAATTTAAGTGACAGTAGGAGATATTGTCGGAGCAGGAAAGTGAATTTGACTAAAAGCCGACAGTAAACACTGAAGCCTCATGCAGGTTATGTATTTGCCTTTTACGGTATGATAAGCAAACTCACACAGTGTAATAAAATGTAAAGTGAATGTTCAACATCTTTAAAAACAATCAAACATTTACCAAGTGGGCAACAGTCTCAAAGAGCAAACTCAGCAGTTGCAGGCAGAGATACAGCAGCGCAGCACAACTGCTGCTGCTGTACAAATAGATGAGCAGGCATATGTGTAACTCGCCTGTGGGTTTCTTGGCGGTGTTGCATTGCATGTGGTGAAAAGCAGTACACACCTTTAGTCCACTGAGTTTATAAATGACAGTAGCCTATAGCTCTGTTTTTAACGACGTGGTACACTCACACTATGGTGAAAAGAGGCTTGACTGACAGCTGGTGATTTGCACCTCGTAGAGTAAAGCTAATTGATGACACAACATTCCCACAGTTGGTGACACATGGAAACGATAAAGTACAGAATAGAGCCTGTTTTACTTTCCCTCGGTTGGCAAGTTTGTGAACTTCATGGCTGGGTTCCCCTCCACACCCTTTCTTCCTGAGAGTGATTATATTCTCTCCTACAGGCAATGACATCATCCATCACATAAAACACAGGCACTAACCAGGTGGGAAAAGCCACCGGTTTCTATGAGTATAGTGTTCTTCCTACCGTTTATTTGTATGAGGAACAGTAGCTTAACTTGAACGTTACTGGGATTTTCATTACTGTATCTTCTCGTTTACTTTAAATTTCAACCTTTTCATAAGATCCAAAACATAAAAACGTCCTTAAAGAAAATACAAAAAAAGATACTGCCACAATTAGATTTTTCTGTGTTTATATTTAAACTTCACCGATGTACTGACTTAACAGTCGGGGAACTGAACCACTGCAGCAGTGCGTAGTACACGACTCAGTACAGTGTTTTTGGCAAAAAAGCTCTAATAAACCGTTTGCACAGACAACAGCAAACAGCAGACAGTCACTGTTAGCTGGTGAACATAGTTGTATTATTTATCATAGTTGGTGGAGACCAAAAACAAACGTAACAAAGAATTATTATTGAGAATGACGAGGTTTAAAGGGTTAAGAATTGCACAGTGTTTTGTGTCTCAAGTATTTCCATGCCAGTTGTTACAACACAGGGCATCTGGCTGTTCCAGTGTTGAAGTATTATGTCAAGTCATGTCAAAGCAAATACATGATGCTTGTGAAACACAAACTGGCAGACAGTTCATTTCTAATTTCTAATCTTTGATGATATAAAAAGCAAGTTAACCTTAATTTCAATATTTGTATCTATGTGCACCATGTGGTAATGCACGAATTATGTATGAAGATTATTGTCACTTGAACTATGCATTTAAAAATGCTTAAATAATGTAAGGTACATTACCTTAATATTTACACTAAAGAAACTGTTCACTGGCAAAAAAAATGTAATTTCTCTTGTTAGTTGGGTAACTTACTTCAATGGAAAAAAGCTATTGTATTGGATTGACTGTACCATATACACCATAAATATGTATAATATCACACTATATGAGCTGCTCATTTTATCTCTGTTGATAGCTATTCTGATATCTGGTGGGTATGTACCAATTACATTTTATAATATAGCTTTAAAGTAAACTTAAAATAATACAGAGGTGCAATACATATTAAAAAAGAAATGTATTATAGAAGAAATCACATTGTCAAATCATAAACATGTTTGTGAGGAAGGAAACAAAATTGATTTCTTTTCTTGCCTTATCTCTACAGGGGCGGAGATTCAAAGCCCAGTGGCTCTGACCATAAAAGCAGGGCTTTTGGTCTTTAGCCTGGATTTTGGGACGGTGAGGAGCATCAAAGCATCTGAGGCGGCCCACAGATCCATAAAAGGTATATATTTATATGATATAAAGTTGGAAGGCACACTCATATATTGTAAAACTTATCTTATGGGTGCCATTAAAGTTCAGTTCTCAGCTTTGAAGTGAAACAAAAAATCATTGTCGTCTGTTATCATTATAATCTGTATTTTAATTTCTCCGGGCTACTAATATTTGAGGAAATCAGAGTAAAGTTGTATGGGATAAAATCATTTTTACCTTCCATTCATTTATACATTTTACCCTCGGTGTTTTGCTGCAGTATATATTACATCTACTTTTAAGGGCCATGGTGGAATACTGCAATTCTTAATTAGCATAATATAACCACGTTTAGACCATGTTTAGAATTAAACAAAAATATAATACTGGTGTAGCCTGCAGTAGATACAGATTGTGCAGTAATGTAGTAAATGTTTGTGCTGAATGACAGCTGGTTATGGACAGGTATTGCACAGAAATGTATACACTATTGTGATGGTTTAACAGTACAGTTAGTAAAATAAATACACTGCGACATGTGTTGGTATAACAAGTATTTTGTAAACAGGTTAACATTAAATAAAGTTGTATAGAGCTTAAGAGCTGAAGTGTTTAGCAGTCGTCATGTCCAGAGAGATGAAGCTGTACCTGAGCCTGTTGATGCGGGACCGGCCGTACAATGCAATATGATTAACTGCACCACACACTACATCCTCCAGAATGATCATACAGGTGATATAATGTATAATGATATAAGGTAGGATTTATTGCAGAAACAGACTGCATGAGTTTCAGCTAGGTATATGCTGCCTAATAGGCTACATTGGCAACTGAGCGTACATTAGTCTAAATGAAAAACGGACATTATTTGTGCTTCCACATATACACTCAGTTCGCAGTATTAGGTACCAGAAGAACTAACGCAGTCTAATAATAAACACTGGCGCAATAACTGTTGAACAACATGGCGTCGTTTTCCACAGTCCACCCACTTCAGCACACCTGCCTTCATTAAGAGGCCTCTGAGATGCGAGGTCAGGTGGTAGGGTGCGCTTGGTTAAGCACCAAAAACTACCACTAGGTATAATAGGAAATTATAAGAATTTGCAATAAATGAAAACACTTACAACACACAACAACCTTGCAATAAATGGTGCTGCGGTGCTCTTGAATTGTACTGTTTCTAATATAGTTGACCCTACGAAAGCCGAGAACGGACGTGTTTGCAATTATTTTTTAAATTCTGTTATCTCGAGATCACTAGTTAATTACTTTATGTCGACCTAACAAAGCGTGTTTTCTCGTGATAAAGGGTTAATTTATCTATTAGTCTCATCTTTAAAGGACTGATCTGAATGTTATCTCTAACAAATTAACAATTCAATGCAATTTCTGCCTGTGCTGTACCTTGATTGAAGCAGAGTCTGATGCAATGATCAATAATGGGTACTCCTTGATCTGACAGTTTCACCTTAAATTAGTTGCTGCAGTTGTCAGGATGCCATCTATGCAGGCTGGCCTGGCACTCCTGATCTCTGATAAACATTATAAGATAGCTAATAATGGATTAGAATTATCTTGTTATCTCCAAACAACGAAATAATGAACTTGTGGATAACGGCATTAAAACATAATTGCAAACAGGGCCATGCTTCCGTATTCTATACTCATTGAGTCAAATTAGAAACATGTCTCACTGTAGCACAACACAATTTAACAGCACCGTAAACTAAAGCGTCCAAAAACATACAGTTGAATCAACACCTTATTATGACCTTCATGAAAGTGGGATTTATTGCAGGGTTGTTGTATTAAACTGCATTAGATTTAGCAAGTGGTACAGTATCTAATAAACTGGAAACTGAGTGTCTTTCTCAAAAATGTGTCCCACTTTGATACAGTACCTATAAAATGATGTGCAGCTGGTGAAACGCATACAGTATCATTTCAACACTGCACACAGTGTCTTGATAAGAATTGCTGTATCTATAAAATGTTGTTGTGGAGACAAAATATTTGTAATGTTACTCACAGACAATGCATGCAATATCCAAACCAATTTGAAACTTTTTCTGTTACACAGCTCTTTAGGCCAAGATGGACTCTCTCAGTCAAGACACTGAGGTGAAGCAAAATGGCTACACCAAAGTCCACAAACCAGTGGCTGGCATATTTCTGGAGAAAACAAAGGAGAAGATGACCATATATCAAGCCATGAAAAAACGTCTGCTTAAGCCAGGAACAGCATTAGCCCTGCTTGAAGCACAAGCAGCCACAGTTGGCATTGTAGACCCGATTAACAATCGAAAACTCCCTGTTGCAGATGCTGTTAGAGAGGGAATAGTTGGACCGGAGATGAAAGAGAAACTACTCACAGCAGAGAAAGCTGTCTGTGGCTATGTAGACACCTACACCAACCAAATTATATCTATCTTCCAAGCTATGCAGAAGGATTTAATCCCAAGAGATTATGGATTGAGGCTGCTAGAAGCACAGATAGCCACACAAGGCCTGTTTGATCCTGTTGAGAAGAAGCATATTTCAGTTAAAACTGCGATTCAAAAGGGCTACTATGAAAAAGGTCTGATCAATAACCAGATGTCAGAGCTCAAAGTGTTCTACGATCCAAGCTCACAAGAAAATCTTAACTACCAAAATCTCCTAGAGAAATGCACTGTGGAGCCTGACACAGGCCTGTTGCTCCTTCCTGTTTGCATTACCTTCAAAGGTCTGCGAAAAGGTATTTCCTCCACTGAACTCCTTAAATCGAAGATCATTGATCAAGAAACATTTAATGACCTACAGAAGGGAAATACCACAACACAGGATGTGATGTTGATGGAGACAGTGAAAGAATACCTAGAGGGAAAAGGAAGTATTGCAGGCATTGCTGTACTCTCGTCAAATCAGAGAATGAGCATTTATCAAGCCATGAAGCAAGGCATACTGATGCCTGGAACAGCACTAGTTCTTCTGGAGGCACAAGCTGCGACTGGATTCATGATTGATCCTGTAGAAAACAAAAAGTTCACTGTGGATGAGGCCATCAAAAACAAACTTGCAGGCCCAGAATATCACGCAAAGCTGCGTTCTGCTGAGCGAGCAGTAACTGGATACAAAGACCCATACTCAGGTGAAACTATATCCCTGTTTCAAGCACTGTCAAAAGAGCTCATCGTTAAGGAACACGGGATCCGCCTACTTGAGGCGCAAATCGCTACAGGTGGAATAATAGACCCAGTCAACAGTCACAGACTTCCCATAGAAGTGGCCTTCAAGAGAGGTTATTTTAATAAAGAAATGAATGCCATACTGGAGGATTCAGGGGATGACACAAAAGGGTTTTTTGACCCAAACACAGAAGAGAATCTAACTTATCTTCAGCTGATGGAAAGGTGTGTCATTGATCCCATCACTGGACTATGCCTCCTCCCTCTCCTAGACAAGTCACACAAGATGAATTTTAACTTCATTGACTACCAAATTAAAATGGCCTTCAAAGAGGAGAAGATAAAAGTAACATGTGGAAAGTACATGGGAATGACAGTATCTCTGTGGGAACTCCTAATGTCAGAATACTTTGATGAACATCAAAGGAGAGACATCATTCAAAAATACAGAGAAGGGAAGCTCAATATCAAGATGATCATCACAACGGTCCTGGAAGTCATTGAAAAGTCTGTGAAATCAACTCAAGTCGTTTTTGAAGGCATCAGAGAAACTGTCACCGCCAAACAGCTTGTGGAGGCAGATATCATTACTGAGGGGGTCCTGGAGGATCTGAAAAAGGGAAAAAGGTCAGTGAAGGAAGTCATTGAAAATGAAAATATAAATGTGTACCTACAGGGGAAAGGCAGTATTGCAGGTATTCTGCTTCCTGATTCTCAAATCATGACCATCTATCAGGCCAGGAAAAAAGGAAAGCTAATGCCAGGAACTGCTCTTATTCTACTGGAGGCACAGGCAGCAACGGGATTCATTATTGACCCTATTGGAAACAGGAAGTTTTCAGTGGATGATGCTGTTAAAGCAAAAATTGTGGGGCCTGATGTCTGCCATAAGCTGCGCTCAGCAGAGAAAGCGGTCACTGGGTATAAAGATCCATATGACGGCAAAATAATCTCTTTGTTCCAAGCCATGCAAAAAGATCTCATCCTAAAAGACCATGGAATTCGACTCCTGGAGGCACAAATTGCCACTGGTGGGATCATTGACCCAGTGAACAGCCATCGCATCCCTGTTCATGTGGCCTATAAGAGGGGATACTTCAATGAGGAAATGAATCAGATCCTGAATGATCCAAGTGACGACACCAAAGGATTCTTTGACCCCAACAACCACGAGAACCTCACATACTTGCAGCTCATGGCCAGATGCGTCACAGATCCTAGTACAGGCCTATGTCTATTGCCACTCAAAAGCAAAAGTAACAAAATTAACATAGACGATACTATTAGGGAAACGTTCAAAACAACAACAGTTACTGTTAAGTATGGCAGGTTCAAGGGAAAGCACACAACACTGTGGGATCTTATCAATTCAGAGTATCTGTCTGAGGACAAAAGACAGGAGTTTTTCAAGCTCTTCAAGTCAAGGAAAATCACAATTGAACAACTCACTGTCACCATTGTAGAGATCATTGAGAGTAAGGAGATAATACAGCAACCAGGGCTGAACTTTGAAGGTCTCAGAGGAGAGGTTTCTGTTGTGGATCTTTTGGAGCTTCAAATCGTGGATGAAAAAACATACAACAGTTTAATCGATGGAAAGGTGACAAGCACTGATGTGATGAAAATGGACAGTGTGAGAGCCTACCTACAAGGGAACAGTTGCGTGGCTGGAGTGATCCTGCAACCCTCCAATCAGAAGCTGAGCATCAAACAGGCACAGAGAATTGGCATTCTCACACCTGGCACTGCCCTTTGCCTCCTTGAAGCACAAGCAGCCACAGGATTCATTGTTGATCCTCTTACAAAGAAAAAACTTACAGTGGAACAAGCTCTCAAAGAAGATTTAATTGATCCACAGATGTATGAAAAGCTTTTGTCTGCAGAGAGGGCTGTCACTGGTTACAGAGATCCATACACTGGTCAAAAAATCTCACTTTTCCAAGCCTTGAAAAAGGATCTTATTGTCAAGCAGCATGGTATCCGTTTACTTGAGGCCCAGATTGCTACAGGTGGTATCATTGACCCCTTGAAGTGTCTTCACTTACCCCTTGAGGTTGCATACAGGAAAGGATATTTTGATGCAGAACTTAATCAGATACTATCCGACCCAAGTGATGACACAAAGGGCTTTTTTGACCCAAACACACAAGACAATCTGACATATATGGAGATGCTAGGTAGATGTGTAAAAGATGAGGAAACAGGACTGTTTCTACTGCCACTGAATGACACACCAAAAGCTACGGGAACAAAGGTAAAAGTGTATACTGACACAGAGATAAAACAAGAGTTTCAGAAGACAACTGTGAGCATATCTGTAGGACGCTATTCAGAAAAATCTGTTTCTCTGTGGGACTTGATTCACTCTGGGTACTTCACTGAAGATCAACGGCTTGAATTCATTGAAAAATACAGAACAAGGAAGATTAACATAAAAACCATAATCACATTAGTGATTTCCACCATTGAAAAACTGGAGAAGAGTGAAACTCCCAAAATGATTATGGGCCTGCGAAAGCCTATCTCTGCGCAACAACTACTGGATTCGGATATCATTGATGCAGATATATTCAAACAGGTGAAAGAAGGAAAACTCAATTTTGAAGAAGTAACTCAAAAGGAACCTGTGAGAAGATACTTGAAGGGAACTGGAAGCATTGCTGGAATAAAAGTTAATTCATCCCAGAAAGTAATGAGCATATATGAAGCAAAAAACAAAGATCTGTTGACACCTGGCATTGCACTTCTGCTGCTTGAAGCGCAGGCTGCGACAGGATGGGTCATTGATCCTCTAAAAAACAAGTTCTATGCTGTGGATGAGGCAGCAAGAGAGAAAGTAATTGGACCAGATGTACATGAGCAACTTCTCTCAGCTGAACGAGCTGTTACTGGCTATAAAGATCCATACACAGACGCAACAATATCACAGTTTGAAGCCATAAATAAACAGCTGATTCAAAGAAGTGATGGCATTCGTCTTCTTGAGGCACAGATAGGCACTGGAGGAATTATTGATCCAAATCAAAGTCACAGATTACCTGTTCATGTTGCTATTAAAAAGGAGTGTCTGGATGAAGAAATGAGCAAAATTCTGTTGAACCCAACTGATGATGCAAAGGGATTCTTTGACCCAAATACCAAAGAAAACCTCTCTTACCATCAACTCATAAAGCGATGTGAGAAAGATCCTGAAACTGGGCTACTTCTTCTACCCCGGTATGAAGAGCAATCCAATGTACTTCACACAGATGAGAAAACAGAGCTTGCATTCCAAAACAAAACTATTGTCATGAATACAGGAACATTTAAAAACAAAAAGGTGACATTGTGGGAAGTATTGCTCTCTGAATACATATCAGAACAAAAAAGGGAACAGCTCATACAACAATACAAGACAGGAGCCATGAAAATAGAGGAGATCATTGAAATACTCACTGTTATCATTACAGAGGTATCATCCAAACAAAGGAAGTTCAAAGGACTAAGAAAGCAGGTCTCAGCCAGTGAGTTGTATGAGTCAAAGATCATCTCAAAGGATCTTTTCACACAGATTGTACAAGGGAAAGTAACTGAAGACAATGTTAGTGAAATGGAATCAATTCAAAAATACCTTGGAGCTACAAACTGTATAGCAGGGGTCAGAATTGAATCTTCAAAGAATGTTATGAGCATCTATGAAGCCAAAAGCAAAGGCCTGCTGACTCCTGGTACTAGTCTGATTCTGCTGGAGGCCCAAGCTGCCACCGGCTTTGTCATTGACCCGGTGAAAAACAAGAAACTTTCAGTGGAAGAAGCTGTAGCTCAAAAGGTGGTTGGCGG
>JAVQJD010075752.1:0-11668 GCA_036023655.1 Nannoperca australis
CACACACACACACACACACACACACACACACACACACACACACACACACACACACACACACACACACACACACACACACACACACACACACACACACACACACACACACACAGTTAAGAGGATAAACTGGGAGCAGGCAGATTAAAGGCAGTGTCCAGGTTCTCTTGACAAGACAGGTTCTTTCCAGCCCTCTGTCCTTAATTGGCAATATAAAGCCTGGCTAAATTTACATGGCCTGCAACTTTAAAGAACTGTATCACTGTAGGTTTTATTTTCCCTGTACTGTCTTTAAACTGTACTTTGGAACGGTCTCATTACATCATGTAGTAATGATGTGAATATCGACATATTGTCTCTTGGACTTCCAAATATAAATGTCTTACAATAACTGTACCACAGTCAAACAAAGAGAGGAGGACAGGACACAATTCAACAACATTATTTCTAAATTGAAATACTGAAAACCAAAATTCCATCAACAGCTGCCTGATGTAAAAACATGTTATTACTGGGGCCGGGTTGGTCATGTCATGGCTGGGATCAGCACTGATGCCACTTGGCGTATTGGATTAGTGCATCCTCTACTCCTTTTCAATCTCTTTTGATATACATGCAAACTCAAATCCCACAAAAGCCCTTTTTATTAAATGACATACACCGGCTGTGTATCCTTACAGTGGCTGGTGCCAAAAGAAGCAGAGGTTTCATACCAGCCCTACTGGACATGCATTACAATGACTGATGTTTTAGCCTCTGTAGGATAACAAGAGATAAACATCTCATTTACTTTTTGTTGTGCTTTTCATTTGTGTGTAGACATGTATGGGTTAAACAGATTTGACTGTGGATAGTGTAGAGCCAGGTGTACAATGTCTAAACTCTATTGGACGGTGGCAGTGTAAGAGGCAGGAAACAGTGGGAGAGCAGAAACAGACATGAGATGCAACAAAACTCAACCTAGGACATTGTGGATATGTGGTATGAGCCTTAACCACTATTTATCTGTCTGCTGTATGGAACTGAAACACTTCTGATTCACTTGCCATAACCTCATTTTAATAGAAGAAACAACCTTGAAGAAATATGTATTTACAAATGATCTCCAGGTCAATTAACCTGTTGAGCAGCTGAATATCATCCAGTGCTTCTAGTCATTTCACACATTAATTATTACCATTAGGCAAGCATAACACAACACACTCAAACACATTCGAGCTTTAACAACTGTTGTAAGCCATTCGTGGTATTTCCTGACACATGTGCACTCTACAAAGGAGGCAGAAGAGGGAGGGAGATGTAGCAGGGGAGCTATCTGCTTCACATCACAAAGACATGGCAGACTGAAGTACATACATGGACTGCAGCAAATCTGCAGATCCCTGAAAAATGTTTTTTTTTTTTTTAGTATTTCCAAGTCCTAGCACTGGACCTAGGGCAATTTTTTTTAATCAAAGTACACTAATCAAACAAAAACTTTTAGAAACTTTTGAGTAAGGAGATATTTTAAGACTATTGTCGACTCTTCTGCATGTTCTCTAAATTCTCAAAGCAGACAGAACTGGGCCTTTATTTTGCAATATGCTTACCGTTTTATAGGAACTGTCTATTGCATCATGTTTAATAAGAAGCTTCACTGTTTTCTCTTCTGCTCCCATTTAAATTTTCTGTTCTGTTTGCTGTTACTGCAAACATGTCTTCCATGTTTATCATTTCAGCCAAACGTCTATCAGAACGACGACGTCGTGCCATACTCACCACTCGCTGCTCTAAGTTGATCTTTTTAACAGAAATCCTGTTTTCCTTGAATATTCGGTTCTACTTTGCTGTTTTCTTCTTCAGTGAGAGTATCTTAACACCGATCAAACAACAGCAAAGAAGAAGCGACTGGATTTAATTAATGAATGAGAATGTAACATCTTGTGAGTATGACATCACTCTGTTGTACTGACAGAATTAGTGCTGTGAATCAAGTAATGTACATCATGCTGAATGCTCCATACGAGACATAGCACAGGTATGCCAAGCATTTATTAATGACTGGCCATTATCTGAAGACTGGCTTTTATGTAGGAGTTTATGGTGTAATACAGAAACAGACTATAAGTGGGGCAACATGGCCTAAAGGTGACTGACGGGTGGCAGGTATCACATTCTTCTCTACCTCTGAGCAAGGCACTGAACCCTAAAACTGAAGGCAACCCTGCAATCTGGATATGACAAAAAAAAAAAAAATCAATTGCCTTGTGTACAAAGGCAGGTCTTATTCTTCTTATTATTCAACCAGTTAAAATTCACTGGGCACATTATTAATGTGAGTATAACCATCCATGAGGAAACACGTTTGCCTACGTGGTCATGTAATATATGCAAACAGATTGATTTGTTGGGACTCACAGTGTGTGACACCAGCCAAGGTCTGGTAGAAGGTGGGCGTGTCGCTGTCATCGGTGAGCGTAACGCACACTCCTCCAGAAAGAAGCCATCTGGACAAAGTAAAGGCCTCCTTGTTCTGCAGGAGCCAGTTCCTGAAGCGCTCATAGTTCACCTTGTCACCCTGTCACAGCACACAAACACACAATTAGGCTGTTAGTCAGTCGAGCCCAGAAACACGCTCTGATCTGTCTGAGACCCTATGTGCTCATGTCTAAATGCCAGGAACAGGCTTTATAATGATGATTAATGACAAAAAGATGAGGCAATTCATTGATGAGAATACATATACATATATATACACATATACATATATACACATATACATACACACATATATATATACACACACACACACACACACACACGCGTGTCTGTCGTGTGTGCGCATCGACAGATAACCAATATTAAAGGACTCAGATCCGGAGCACACGGAGTATTGTATTCTTCTATGTTGTTTGTGGTGGGCTGTGATTTGAGAGGTGCTTTTGTATTCTAATAACCAGTAAAATAACTCACTGTAATGCCAAACTTTGTATCATCTCTGTGGTGTTGGCTCAATGTGGGAAACTCATAACAATGGCTGTTTTATGAGCATGTGACAAACACCAGTGTAATGATGAAAACAAACTCAGCGTGAGGCAAGGAGAGGACGTGGGTGAGATGTAAGAGTTATTACCAAGTCCAAAATGAGTTAGCAGAAACATCTGACTAGTACGGTTGTGAGTTCAAATGTGTTCAAATGGTGTTTGCTGACCTCACTGAAGCACTTCTTGAGGGAGGCTGGGACCTCTCCATCCAGGACCTGCAGAACAGCTTCTATATCTTCCCTTGCAGCATATCCGCCCAGATCACTGGCAAACAGACTGAAGAGGTCTGTGGGCACACGCACGCACACACACACACACACACACACACACACACACACACACACACAGTGTCAGAGTTCAGCTTTATCACCAGAAAGCAGGCTTCTTGCATGTAGCAGCTGTAAGGATGATAGAAGCTACAATGTTAATAATGTCCTGATGGATTCGACTGCCTGCAACACATTAACCACAACTATCAGAGAGACAAAGAGACACAGAGAGAGACACAGAGAGAGAGAGAGAGAGAGAGAGAGAGAGAGAGAGAGAGACAGAGAGAGAGAGAGAGAGACAGAGAAAGAGACAGAGAGAGAGGCAGAGAGAGAGAGAGAGAGAGAGAGAGAGAGAGAGATGTGGACATGAAAAAACACTTTAAAACCATCATGGTTGTTAAACAATAAAAGAGATATTCACCCAGGAAGGAAGATGATGTCAGAATCTACACTTACTTTCACATCAATGAAAACAGCAGTGAAGTTTTATCTACCATAAAACGTAGGTGAGGTCCATGTTGACTCTCCTGCGAGGTCTAAGTCAGGCAAACAGAAGGAGCCCAGTCCAATGGGACTTGGTACAGTTATAGATATATTGTGAAGTTGTTGGAGTCATTTTGGGCATCTAGGGGAGTACAAGTCCTGTTCATCTTGTACGAGGACAATGTGAGGTGACAGGTGGAGCGTTTGGAAGGCATGGAACTCTCCTGTTTGAGCCACCAGTACAAAAGATGAGCTGTTGTGTTGGCGTAAATGCTAACACCAGTGCTTAACAGAATAACAATAAAAGTAAAATACATGTAGTGAAATAAATCAACTAAAATAGATAGTACAGGATACTGAATATATATTTTGAAGAAAACTTTAAATGGGAATTTTAAAGTGGGGGAAATACCTCTTAACTCTATTGGCTTTCAAAGTACAATAAATGAAACATGGCTTGAGAGGACAACACATCCTTGATATTTGACTTAACATACATACGACTGGGAGGTGGATGTAACAGTAGTGCACCTTGAAGTGAAGTATAGGGAGAAATATTTAGAATGTGTGTAAATATGATGAGAGCTTTTGCTGCATGAAATGGGATTTACTCACGCCACTACTCTGAATGTGATAGTCTGTTTGCATATGCAGCACATAGACCTCAAAGGCCTCCCAACTCCCTTCTGCACTGTTTGCCCCTGATGGACAGAGCAGCGATGAATCAGGCGGCTCTATGTCAACTCAGACAGCCATGTGACTGAACGACTGAACACTTGCTACACATACACAGTAGGGTGGACTGCAGATGTATGGCTTTACAACACCTATGCTGTTATAAGCTGGTTTATATGGTCTTTATTCCCTTCATGTGCAACTCAGAAGTCAGACAAAGAGCAAGAAATTACTCTGAAATGACACCAACCAATTTACACCCTCCACCAAACTCCACCCTCAAATTCTGCTAGAACCCTCTCTCTCCCAGCAAAGATTAAAACAGTGCCTCGTGGCTGTGTAGTGCGTGGGTCACTGATTAGTTTCTTTTACATATTTCATGACGTAGACAGGTCCCAACCAGTTGACTCTATGTCAGCTTTGGCCTCGCAGGTTCAGGGCTGATTTAGAACAGTAGATGGCGTGTGGAGCCATTGTTTTATAAATGTGGTGATAGATGTCAATATTAACAGCAGCACTGACGTGTTTGATCACAGTACAGTCATATCATTTAGTGTGCAGTGACTCTTTTGAGGTAACCAGAGCTTCTAGTGTAGTGGATATTTGATTAGCATACATTCAAATCTTGGATGTTCAGATAAAACCATGCAATAGGACTAACAGGACATAAGCTGAGACAGAGGAAAATCATTATTTGCTGTAAACCTGTTTACATATATCCTGACAGGATATTTGCACTTGATGGCTGGATGTGTTTTTCGGACACTGAACGATTAATTCTGTTCAAGTCTGATTCTTTTTTCAAGTCGTTGCTAAGGTCGTTGTTGGTTGGAAACATCTATACACTGTGGCAGACTTGACATTTAAGAGAACAACAGGAAACCAACAGAACAGCATGCACACAGACTCCCTGTTTCGCCCAGCAGACACTTACACTTGGCCTTCTCCTCATCGCGTCCTCTGGTCAGAAGCACCAGTCCCACGATCAGATTGTTGAAGTGCAGCCCTTTAGAAGAGCCTCCGAATGAGGTGTAGATCACCTAAAACACACAAAAAACTATTGACGGCAAGGTGATCAACAAGATAGCAGAAGACCATTCATTTACTATAGAGCTGACAAGAAAGAAACTGTATGTCCATGTCAGAGTAAATGTGTTTCACAGATTTCATCCTTAACGCCTGGAAAATGTAGTACAATCCAACACAACAGCCATGCAACTAAGACAACCTTTGTGCAGAAGTTTAAATAGTGTGATGTTCATTAAGGAGTCTTGTGCTGACTATGTTAGGACATGTCTTATTCTTCCAACAGAATTCACACAGCAGCAGACAGCAGAACAAAGTGTTTGTGGGTTCACATGCTCTTTATTTCTCCTCCCAACCCACACAAAGACACATTTTGCCCATTAGCAACTTACAGCGCCTGAAATTAGGGATGAAAAACTGTGTTTTAAGAAAGACAGAGTACAACAAAGTAACTGGAACTTGTCTTCATGTGGTTCTTATTTCATTGTGTTGTTTACTAAATTACAAACAGCAGCTCAGACACAGTGGGAGTGCCCAGTATCAGTAACAGATGTTACTGAAATTGGATCTTTTCTTTGAAGATTAGTTTTGGGGCATGTAAGCTGTTAGTCAGCAGCATTTAAATGGCAAATGGTAAATGGAGTTTAGTTGCAAGGTGCTGGCCTCCATCGGGAGCAACTGAGGATTCAGTGTCTTGCCAGACAGTTCGACATGTGGACAGCAGGAGCCGCCAACCTGGGATTAATGGAAGGCTCACTACCTCCTGAGCTACAGACGCCTACTGAAAGATGAGGAGAGATACTCAGTGAGCACCAGTCCAGGTGTACACCTGTGGCGTGGCAATGACCATGTACACATTTTAGAGGACAGTGATGCAGTGTTATGTTTGGGCGCATGTTTGCTGCGGACTGCTGCTCCCACCTATGCTGGATGGATTGAAATCACCCTAAATGACAGAACCTGTAATTTACACAATGTACCTGAAAATTACAGGTGTCACAGTGGTCCAGTGTGCAAGACACATACTATATACTGTGATAACAATGTCCATAACAAACTATGAGGTGTTGCTATTTTATCATGTTATTGAATTATTTTCAGGTACAAATACAGTATAAAAGTGTTACTGATACTGGAACTCAGATCATTTTGGATGTTATTTGCGGGTAGGTTTCCCTACTCCTGTTCAGACATGAAATATTTATTCATGCCGTTTATTTTTACTTTGCCGTATTTTTGCTGTCATTTGTTTGTTTTGTTTTCTTACTTATATTTTAATGAAGTAACAAAAACTATCTATCTATCTATCATTTTTGAAGTTGTTTCCAGGGCCAGTGGTTGTTATACTCAAGACAAAAATAAATATACAAAACATAATAATCATCATCAACTGCCTTCACAATTCCAGTTCAGCTCAGCTCTTTCTTGTGAGTTACATGTCTGTGCTAGGGGGCGCTGTTGTCTTTCTGCAAAGCCACGCTCGGCACAAAGGACAAGGTTACGAGCTGTGAGTGCAAACTCATCAAGTTGTGAGGTGACTGCGCAGTCAGTGAGCTAATGAAGTGGGTCATGTCAGTGGGTCACACAAGCAGAGGAGCTGCACTTGTGGTTTCCAAACGGGAAGTCAAAGTGTGTCATACTATGTAAATATATATATTTATATTATCCCACCACCAAACCTCCCCCATCTGCTGCATTCATCCTCTTCTGTATTCAGTTACTGAAAGTATCAACGCGTTTAATTTATGGATACATACAGGGTATGGATTCCTCATTGATCTATTTATTAAAATGTAACAATATATATGAAAATGAGGCCTGACAGTTATTAAAACTGTGTTGATTAAGATTTTCATTCATGTGTATCCACAGTGCTGAGTGAATGTAGTAAACCCACAAAGGCTTGATGATTCACTCTTGCCTCCACATCTTGCCTGCAGCACCGGTGGCTGCATTGATTACATTGTTTTTAAAATCATAGGCATCATGAAACGGTATGATCTATTTTTCTTAAAATAAACATGACTCCTAAATTCATTTTACATCGTCATTTCTATTCTTTGATTTAAATTTTTTTTTTTTAAAGCACAAGTGACATGTCTCAAAGACAAAATTGAGACAGAATGCAAAACAGGTTTGAGGGGAACTCCGCTGAACATAAACAGAAAGGTCACCTTACTTGTTATGGAAAGTACTGTTTTCTTTGTCAAGCGTGAGAGAATCGTGCCTGACGATGTCATTCAGGGATGCTGGAGACAACACATTAATAACTCAAAGCTTGTGTTACAAACCACATGCATGGAGTTTGGAAGACATTTACCAGGCAGGGAGGGCCTCTGCTGCTTCTCCACAACTTCTTTATGGAGGTGCAAACCTCAAACTAAACATAAAAATAGCTCAACTTGATGCACTGGATATTTTATACATGCATGTTCCTTGGTTGCTTGATTTTTCACGCAGTGTAAGGTACGTTTCTACGAAAAAATGTAATGTCATACACAAATGGGTTGCCCATCATGTAGTTTAAAGAGCCATGCTCTTTGTCAGTCTGCTAGACGGTGTGTTTACTTCCCTGGTGAGATGCCAGCATGACATATGTCCACATGTCCAAGTCACAAAGACACAGAAAAGTGTTGTTTTGACTGACAATTTGATATTTATATCATGACTCAGGCTACCGTCTCCGTCACAGTATTTCAGGGCAAGAACAATGTTTAACATGCGTCATCATTTTAGCATAATATATGTTCTTTAAAGCATGCACCCAGAAATTCTGAGGAAAGCTCTTAGGAAGTCAACCAAGTCATGTGTTAAAGTAGTCTGTCTCTACACCCAATGCAAATTATGAAGCCTTAATTAAAGCATTAATTGTTTTCTATCGTGTTTGCATGAAATTCCGCTCAGAAACTACACACGCTGCCTTCAAGTTGCAAAAAGGTATTGTTAACTCTGCTACAGAGAAAGTAAACAACAGTCCTCCTTTTCTATACTGAAAAGCAAACACTAAATCACACGTTTGCACCTCTGTCTAACCTGTTATGAAGAGTTTGCTTGCACATAGCAGGCCCCCCGGTTTGTGTTTATACAGTGCCAAAGGGTGACAAATGAAAGGGAAAAACCAACAGTCAGTGTTGGTACAGTGTTGTTCCACCACAAGCCTTCAGAACAGCTTCACTGCTCCTCGTCATAGAGAAGTGTGTAGAGCTCTCCTGGAGGGATGCACTGCATTCTTCTTCTGTCATTTGGTGTGTTGATGCTGGTGGTGGAGGCCCCAGTCTAAAGGCCAGTTCAGACCAAAGATTCGCGATGAGACCAGTTGAAACTACTTGCAACGCGCCGGTCGGCAACGTCCTGAAATCTGCCAGTTTACACTAGGTGACGTGCCTTACGTTCTGAAACCAGGAACTGGCGACTTGACAAGCTGAGTCGCAGGCGGCGCCATCAGGCGGCGCCATCAGCTGGGTTGAGTCTTGCTGAGACGGGCCAGTTCACACCGCTGCAACTTTTCCTGCAACGTTCAGTGAGCCCTCATGTCCAGTATGGAATCACCTGCATTTGTTGTGTTAAGCCACTGATTTAGTGCTTTTAATTTATAACCTGTCTGGAGCCTGTTTTTGAATTGTGTCATGGGAACTGCATTTTTTTATTTGGCTCATTCAGCAATTTGTGTGTATTTTGTTGATCTTGCGAATCATTACTAAGAACCTGAAATAATCTAATCTGGACTGGTGGGATCTGGGATGAGCCGCTGTGGCTTTGACATGATGAAAGCACACAGTTTTGAGGTTTTGGCGAGACTGTAAGAGTTGCTTTACTTTGCATGTTGGTTAGCAAATATCCAACAAACTGCTGTTGAGCGAGTGGAGGAGAGACAGTGTAGTTCCTCTTCAGCATATCCACCGGCAATTCAGGCAACACTTGCAACTGCCTTGTGTTGACTTCAAGTCAAGATCAGTTTTAACAATGCACTTTTTACTTTTTTTTACTTACTTTTTCACTTCATGATCTGCTGGTGCATCAGTTCAGGCAGCGACTCCAACAGAGCTACTGAACCGCTCCTGCACCAAAACCATCCCTCTGAATAGGACAGTTTGTGGCTCCGGCCTATAGTATATTCTGATGTGTGACGTGACATAGGACATCATATCAAATGCAGTTGTATGTCTGCAAGCGCACATGTTTTCAGAAGAACTCAGGCTAATGAGAGGAACAGATTTAAAACAGTGTGCTTTGGTTGTTCAGCAGGTAACAAGGTTTCCAGGGCTGGACCCCAACAGTCGACCAAAGCATTAGACCATGAGTCTTAGTCGAGTAAGCTTTCATTGGTCGGTCGCACAAAAAAATACCAAACACACTCCATGATGGCGTATCAGGGCGACGGTTGCAACACAGACCTTCTGTCTTGTAACACAGAGTCAGAAACACAGGACAGCCACGCTGCTGTGACATTGACATATTATAAGAATAGCTTTCAAATGTAACCTCTGAAGGACGTGGCCTATGAACTGAGACGCTGCTGCAGAGCCGTAGGCTGAGTATCAGTGAAGGTTTCAGTTATCGTGCTAGCCTATCTTTGGTGCGAGCCAGGGTACAGTAGACAGAGAGGAGAGAGATGATGGGATACTGTGATACAAAATCTTCAGTCTTCTTGCTGGTGGTTCCGACACATTCAGAATCATTACAGCTTTTGCAGTTAGCATCGTCATTAACGGGTGGCTCACTTTGTACGTGTGCTTGTAATAGTTCATTAAATTATTAAATTATTATCATAAAATGTGTGACAAATAGTTGACAGGAAAAATCTTTGGTCTGGGGCAACCCTAAAGGTTTCCAACATCATGTCGTTCCCCACATATGAAACTATACGACCAAAACACATAATGGCTGAAGATATGAGGTGGCACTGAGCCCCATTAACAAAAAGCACAGCCTTCAGAGGTAAAACACACTTTAGTCTACAAATCCCAACGGTTTACAATCATTTTAAACTAGTGGCATCGCAGCCACACTATTTTTATCCAACAGATGAAAGCATGATGCATGCCTTCTGTTGAGGATCACTGAATATCTGTATACCATCATTATGAACGCACACAAATAATCAGAAGAATGTGTTTTACTGCACATTAAACCTTAGATCTTGACCACTGTCACCGCAGTAACTGCTGCCATGGTGACAAAAGAGAAGAAGAATGAGAGATGCTGAGACAAAGCGGAAGAGAAGACACATCACCAAGTGTTCAATGAATAGTAAACGGACTGCATTTATACTGCGCTTTTCTGCCTTAACGCAGAAACACACAAGGTATATGTTGTCAATGTATCCTGAAAACCAGGAGCTGTAAGAAGCCCTGTTGCATCACGGTCTGCAGTCACAGTGAACACGGTCTGTGTATGATGGGTAACAAGTGCTACAGTATATCTGCAGGGTTTCCTACAGTGCATTATAGCACACACAAATCCAGCACAACCTCTACAAAAGTCAGAAGACATTATTCCACTTTTATAACATGCATGACAACATTTACCTAAATGGAAAAAATAATCCTAAATCATCAAACTATACAGTAGCATGTGCAGCACTATGGGACTCGCCTTCTGTGCAACATAAGATTTAACAAGAGGGTGAAGTGAATTCCTTCATTGATGGATAAACATGTATTCAAAGTAGCAAAGAGATTTCTATTATCATCAATAATAACCCAACTCTGTCTGTGATGCAAGTACACATTTTGATGCATATATATATATATATTTTTTTAAGGATTCAGATTGAGTCCAAGGCAGCATAGCAGACTATTCCTACTGCCATCCTCCACAACTGATCATTTACACTTAAGATTGATGCCTGGCCCCATCATCCTTTGTAAACAGGAAATACATAATATTAAAGGAAACAACAACAAGGATGCCGATTTATGGGACATTTAAGTCCTCTAGTGGGAACAGAGCTGGGCTTTGTGCTGGGTAGGACTATCAGAGGAAGACAGCAGTTAAAAAACAAAATGTGTGGTGTTGGAAAAAAGAAATGTATGACAAACTGATCAGAGGAATCCGAGTTCTTTATACTTTATTCTAACATCTCAGCTTAGTTCTGATGACTTCTGAACTAGAATCTCTTGATTAGCAGAGTAAAGTCTCAGGGAGTGCTTGGTATAGCCATAATGAAAGCAGACTTAATTAGCAGACAACGAC
>JAVQJD010075758.1:0-32003 GCA_036023655.1 Nannoperca australis
TGAATTCTTGTTTGGAGCCCAGAACCATATTGGGAAAATGGCTTAGCTATAAATAAATAAAAAACACCTTTTGAGAAACTTTCTTCTGCATCCTGGTCTGACTGTTCGGTTCTCACAGGGAGACAGGAAACAAGCATGGCTTTATGCTGTCAATACAGTTATGGTCATTTGAAGCACAGGGGAATCCCACTGAGGTGACCAGCTCGCAGAATCCCTCGTTCTGCCAGTTTCCTGTTTGTGGTTTCTCTTCCCTGTACCATATGATCATGAACTCACAGCATGCTCTTTGACAAACTGAAAACCATTCAGAATACACTAATGTGGTTATGTCTCAGCAGTAGAGAAGTACCAGTTGAGGAAATAAGCAAAGCTCCTCCCTCAAGTACAAGTCCTTGAAACTAAGAACTTAAATCCCAGTAGCACCAGTAAAGCTGTCCATTGACCAAAAAGTAGAATGCTGTGGTTGTACAGGGCAGCGATCAGGTGTATAAGTCTGAATCTTTATGAAGTTTAACTTTTGTGGTGGAAGAAAAAAAACATACGTGTTCAGCGAAGCCTTCCCTGCATTATGAATGTACATCGATTGTCTTTCTATTTTCACCTATATTTCATGTATTTTCACATTTTCTTCTGCACTCTTGAAGTCACATAATATCCATTCCTGAAGTCATCATCAGATTAAATTCTGAAAACAAATAATAATTTGAATCATCTTGATCTTTGGTAATACAATATATCGCAGAGCAAATGCCTTTCAAATCAGGAGCAACGTGGATGAGCAAATGCTCCGAGCGAGAACAGAGGGTTGCCTCAACACAGCCAAGTTTTCACAGACCATTCTGTGTGTTCTTTTCCCATTTCAGTTCCTTCTGCGTCTGCCTCTTTTTGGAAAGCAGTACGACTTCATCAGTTTTCTCCTTGGCTGCCAGGACTCTCTAATTTAAATTGTAAAACTGTCCATTTCCGTTCACATGTAAAAGCTAAGTTTTAAGTTTGAGTTATCACAGCTAAAGCAGGTACATTATGTCCCTGTCTGTTACTCTCTCTATGCTGACATCAGCAGGATGGATATTTATTTCAATGTGAGGATATCAGTTTATAAAATGTTGTTTTTCACTTCCAGTCGCCCCACTTCTCTCATCTACATCTTTTCCAATCATCTGAAGTGCCTCAAAGCATTGTGTCTGCCTTTAGTCAGTCAGTCAGGGAGTCCTCTGCTGCCCAAACAAAGTGTGTTAAATTAGCTCACATCGGGCCAAACCATATTGTCTTCTTTACACTTTAGACTTTCTAGCTGTCATTGTGTGTGAGTGTGCAGTTGACTGACCCAGTGCCCGTGTCCTGGTCTAACTGTCTTCAACAGAGTCTTACACAACCCATGTTAGTGGTCTCTTTTATGCAAAGTTGAAGCCGCTGAAAGAGGAATTCAAAGCCAAAGTGCCTTAAGCTACATTTTACCTAATGGCCACTAGATGCTGGCTCCAAGGAAACTCTGAACTTGCACTTGAAGTGAAGAGAAAACCTCCACCATCTCTCTAGAAACACCAAGTCAATAAATATTGAGATGTGGGGACACTCTTGATTTACAGATGTCCCAGTCTATTACACTTCAAACAACTACCAACATGACAGTTGGCAACAAATCTAACTCCAGGCTTCAAAACATCCCTTCAGGAAGCTATCAGGGACATCAAAGGGGCTACGTCAATGTTTTTTACGATTAGTGTTGCAGGATTCCCTGTTGAGATTCAGCAGCAGTGAGGCAGTGTTGCAACCATATAAGAAGTGACTGAATCTTAGTTTCGACCCACAGCTTTATGAGGATTCTCAAGTCGACTGTGCTCCCTCTGCTATTACATTTGCTTTAGAATAAAAACGTCTCCAAACTTGTTAATTTTTTGTTGCAATTAAAGCAGAACCATAGATTTTGTCTCACAATAATCTCACAAAGCACACAACGACAAAGAACGAATCTTCCCCCTTTTGTCCCACAGTGAACCTAAATAAACCCATTTCATCTCACCAGAGAGCAGTTCAAACCTATTTCGAGAAGCTGGTAATTTGGGAAGCTCTGGAAACAAAATGATGCTGTTAGAGCAGTCGTTTCACTCTATCTGCTCTTCGTCTGTGGTGTAGAATGATTGATATGGATATATCAGTTGATGTGCAGTTGAGGTGAGGGAGGAGGAATAGGAGGATGTAGGCTTCTGTTTTTTTCCCTCACCTGCTACAAGCTCCACAGTAGCAGAGAAACTATTAATATGTTCTAAAAAAACAACAGCAATACGATACTTTTACCAGGACCTTCAAAATATATGTGCGAGCGTGCATGCAGTTTTACATTCTGGGTCCGTTATCTGCTAATATCTTTGCATTGACCGTTATTGTTGTGCTTTGTACATTGATTTCATGTGATTGTACTTTGTGTTAGATCCAGGTGGTGTTTGCATGCATTGTGTGCTCATGGGTGTGTTTATATTCCAACTAGGCTTAACAGTTACTTAAAATATTGTATTAGCACACATAAAGCTAGTATAATGGCTAGATGTCAACAATCAAACAGTTGCAATTAAAGAGTGCCCACATTTGAGTAGTAGATAAAAAATGTCTGTCAATATTTTCTCAATAGATTGGCTGTAACAATGTCAGTTAAACTGCTATACAGCTGTGTCAGTAGTTGTTGCTACTAGCAACACATTATTAAAGCCCCCCTCCAGTGTGTTTTGACATTTTGATGATATTTCATATATCTGTGAGTCATTTCTTGACAATGCTGATGATCTACATTGTTTGCAAAGTATCTTTTGATACTACTTTGAGTAATTCTGTGCTGAAGTTTTTAATTTTTTTTAACTTTTGCTAAAACGGAAACATGACGTAGGACTATCGTACGTCATCCTCCAAGGTTGTGCACACGCACTGTCCGCTCTCTTTGCGTCAGAGCTGCAAACCAATAAACGTTGTTGTGAGCTAGTTGTATACTTATTTTGTATTTGACCACAGTTGTAGCCTTATAGGCTTAGTAAGCAATCGTCTGATTTCACATATCTGTTACTGACATGTAACATGCTCTCTGCAGGTGATAAATATGAGTAGATCGACTGCTGTGTATTGATAAATCCGTGGTGCTGAAGCTGAAGTAGCAGACGGATCAGTCCCTCCCTCCTGTCAGCTTCGCATGGGATCTATAATAATCAATGTTGTAACTATATAGCTGTGTCGTTCTATATATGGTTCATGAGTCGGCTCGCTAGTCGCTGGTGAATGAAACTAACTGATGTAATGCATCAAACAGTACATCACATGTTGCTTTAAACATCATTTTGACATTACATACATTTGCTACGCTTCCTTATTAATATTGTTGTCAACCGTGTCGCCCTGCATACATCTTGATAGTGTTTTTCAGACTCCTGAGGTGTCGCCTTTAATTTGACAGTGACATGACTTAAAATCCTCTGTATTGAGCAACAGAATATCCCCATGGGTATCTTCAGGGTGTTTGCGTGTGTAGCATCTCAGAGATTAGTCACATGACCACTGCAGTGAATAATTAAGCAGGGCTCCTATCATCAGCAGAAAGGATGTCTATCCTCTGAGAATATACATGCAAGTGCCTGTACTTGATTTTGTGTGTGAACGATTAAATGGAAAGAAAGAGAACGAAAGTGACCTTGGCAACCCTTTCTTTACCTCCATCTTATTTCTCCTTGAAGGAAAGAGTAGGAGGCGTTAAGGAGAGGAGTTGGAGACGGATTTCATTTGATATCTCCCCCCTGCTCAGGGAATACACCCTCCTTCCTCTCTCTGTCTGGCTATCTGTGTGTCTTTCTCTTTGGTTTACAGCAGAATATAAGCTTGTCCTTGGAATTAATGACTTGGATCTTCGTCTCCATTAACATGGCATTCACAGATGATCTGCTCAGAGATCATGGATGGATGTTATGCGACTTACTGCTGGACTGTTTGACCTCTATAAAACCTGAAATCAGAATCAAGTTGAGATTAGTGCACTAAATGATGCAATGTTTTTCCATACATTTTACATATATACACACCCTAATGCCTGGTCTAAGCTGTAAGAGTTGCTATCCACTTGTGTACTTCCTTGTTAACACAAAATTAACAGAACTATTTCAAGGAGACTCCCAACATCTTCCAAACTTCTTGATACTGATACCGTAATTACGTTTAACTCAACTTCTACCAGCTGTCTCATTTGCTGGTGTTAAAAAAAAGCACTGATCAATATTTTCCCCTTCCTTTGGAACTGTGACCAGAAGATAAATTGAGGCTAAGCCAGCCTGAACACAAATAAATTGGGCCTCTCAGAGATACAACTGCACCATGTGCTCGTAATGTTGTGTGCCTCTGTACTGTCAAATGAGTCAGAAATACCCAAACAATAATTATAAGATTAAGTGAGTGCTGTAAACGGTTTAAACTGTATATAAGTATAGAGAGAAAGACACTCTGAACAGGGAAATGAGCTTCAGCAGGACAAAAGAAGAGATCAGGAGTCATAATAAAAGTAAAAGATCAGGGGGAGAGAGTGTGAGGCACAGAGGGAGACAGTCACACAGAGAGAAGACAATAGAACTGGACTGCAGTGTAAGTGAGTTGACAGAGCCTGCAAGCTGTGGATCAGAAGAGATATCGCTTGCCTTGTATTGTATTTGTATGTCCATTGACGGACAGCAAAGGTTGTTATTTTCTTTTTTTTGGGGGGGGGAGGTTAAACTTGTATCTTGCTGTTTTGTTCCTTTCTGAACTCGTGCATTTTTTGTTGGAACCGGCAATTTGCTCAACAAGCTCCACCTGTGCCACTGAGTGCGACACGTTTAAAGACCCTGCAGACCTACACAGGTGTTTTCATTTATTCTGGCTGATTAAACCTGCTCAGGTCGCGACCGGGAGGAACGAGGAGTATGTGAGGTCTCCAAACTCCATTGCTTAATATAAAGGATGAAGGCGTAATAGGTGCAGTCCAGAGAAGAAATGGGATTCAGACAATAAAAAGAGACAATACTACAGTATACGGAAGTCTGAGGTGATCTTTACACAGCTGAGGATTGGGCATGCAGATTTTAATTAAAAGCTATTTTTTGGGGGATATTTAAAGTCCTGCCAATATTTGTCAGTTGTGTAATACTCTGTACTATAATTTCTTGTCAGTTTAAAAATGAAAAGGTATGTTAAAAGTCCGATGCAATGAGGGAAAACTAAAAGTTGAACTGATTTTGGTCTTTACTGCACTTACACATGCTGTTCACGTTACAGTTGCCAGAGTTGACTATTCCTCGTCAAAATCGAATAAAATTGACCTGCGCATCACTGGAGACTTCCTGTTGGATCAAAGAGTTGCCATAAAAGAACAACAAACAGTCCATCTCAGTGAAACCTCAAAAGAGTTGCACTCACTTGTGTTTGTTCTTGAACTGAAAGTGGAGGTACCTTCGTATTAAATCTGTCTCACATCGATGCGCACTCACTCACAAACGCACACCTTCGCATTGGTGTTCAGGCAGCTTTGTTTGATAGTTTCGCGCTCTGCTTTTTGATAACCTCATCAATCATCCTGAATTGAATCCAGTCTCTGTTTTAATATGCAAATCTTACTGGCACTGGCCCAGTGTTTAATAGTTGTTTTCCAGGCTCTCACCAACACCTGCCCCTCAGTCTTCAACAATGAGGGGGTGTAGTTCCACATCTGCTGTCCTTCATCATCACCTTTTTGTCCAAAACGTACCAAATGTAGCCATACGACAGACGGTGTTGCTACACCAAACGAATGAATACACATTAATACTATAAATTACAGGGAAAATAAGTGTTTAGTCTCCCCAACACACCTCAATGTTTCCAAATAAAATAAAATATTAATATCAAGAAATGTAACCACAAGGTGCAGCTAATGCAGCTACAACCCTCGGACCAATACTTTCTTCTTCTCAGTTCAGCGAGATGCAAAAGTGATGGATTGTACTACAGTGGCAACCAAGTGGAAAATCAATTTTCCCCTGAGAAAACATTTTTCTTACATACATTATCATATTTCACGCTACATGACACAGCCTGAGATGTTTTATTTTCAGATTTTCAATTTCGCTCACGGCAAAGCTGAAACGGGCCGATGATTAAAAAAGTGGGAGTTGGTTAACGAGGTGAGGAAAAATAGCACTTCAAAGCCACAGCCGGGTGGTGCGGAGTTAGGAAAGAGTTTTTACCCAAACAGCCTTTTCTGCTCATTAGGAAAGAGAGTGAGAAGGAGGAGAGGGGGTAAAACTTTGTTTACACTTACACTACACACAGAGTTAGTGTTTCTACCTGGATGTTAAATTACAAAAGGGGTGCTGGTCTGAAACCAGAAATGATACTTGTCTCAGTGGAGATACACAGTTACTCTCTAAATAAATTCACCTAATTCAGTAACAAACAGCAGCCTTAAAAGGTCCCCATTTAGTCAGTGCACAAAGGTCTGGAAATTAAGCAATTAGGAAAAACAAACCAGTGTTCGATCGTCACTGCTTACAAACAAAATGTCAGAAACAGATTTAGAAAATGAATCATTAACAGAAAATAAATTGGCTCAAAATGAGAATACAAATTGGCTGACTGTCTCTGTGGAGTCGGAATGGATATATGCCAAAATACACAAATAACTTTGTTTTTCTGTGGCTGCCTATCTCAGATGATGAATATATTCTCTGTTTTACAGGTGAGGTAAGAATATAGTGTACTTCTTTTATGTAAAAAAATGTTTGAATTTGTGTGTAAATCTGAAAAAAAAGCACTTTCAGTCTTCAGATTAAATGAAGCCTAGTTGTTGCCAGTTGTATTTGGAGTTAAATGTATTGTTTTTGGACTGTCCTGGACTTATTAAAAACTAATTTCAGGCATTTAGAGTTCCATTTAGTTTAGTTTAGTTGTAGTCGCGCACTTCCAAGGCTTGAATGGGCATGAAACTGTCCCATTGAGTCATCAGTACAAGAGACGAGCAGCTGCTTTAGAAAATATCAAAAGGTACAAATCTGAAAGGTGCCCTGTGGAGTTTTTGTGTAAACAAACTCTGCTCATGTTTGCATTCAGTGCTGCTGGAGCTCTAATAAATTGAATGCATCTCCTTCCTCATAAAACATTTGAGACCTGCATTGTTTTAATCTATTATTTACTTTCGTTGGACTGTGTATCACATTCACAACTGTCCTCACGCGTGAAGACGGGGATGAGATAAACAACATGGGGACCCTCTCATAAAAAAAATTGCTAGAGGTCAAAAACACAACTCCATATGATTGTTGTGTTTTCATTCTTCTGCAATAACAATCGATTTCATGTATTATAAATATATATTGAACGATAGTAATTTGATCATATCACATATCTTGCTGCTGTAGAGCAAACATGTAAGATGGTATATCGGCTGCATTCCACTGGCTACAATGCATGTCTGGCAATGGGTCAGTATGCTTTAAGCCCTCAACCTTAATCTAACAGGATATGTGTGCATATCAAGCCTGCTTGGCAAAGTTAGCCTGGCATGTTCATGGCCGCGCAAATGGCGAGCTATTGTCTCAGACCCTTCCCTCTGCTGTGAAATATTTTCTTTGGCATCAGAAAACTGGGAGTGCTGGGAATATTCCACATAAACATGCAGATGCCTTTACTTTAACAGTTACGTCTCTGTGTCTTTAAGAAGTGATCCGGCCTTTGGTCTGTTCTCTAGTAGGAATTTCGAGTTACTTAACTATTCCCGGCTCACCCCATGTTACTGCAGAGATTGATGGCTTCTGTTAGACAGTGAGAGACAGAATGAGGTGAGTTGAACAGGGGTTTAGCAACACAGAATCAGGCACCCCCCATAAGACATATTGTTGTGATAGATTTGGGGTTAATGAGATTTTGGGAGGGTGGGTGGGGAGGTTTGAAATGACGTCTACAGTGTTCAACTAACCATGTCCCAGACTATCAACATCTGTGAGTGCGTGTGTGTGTGTGTGTGTGTTCCTCTCATTTGTGCACATACTGTATGCGCTCAAGCTGCAGTAAATGTATTTGTGTGCGGTGGTGTGCGTTTTTGAAAAACTGAATCCACTCATACTCGGCAGCTGACAGACAGACGGCCATATGGATGCGCAGCAGTCGCAGCATCTCTCCAGTTTCTCGGGGGCAAACAAACTACACTGCTGTCAATATGAAAATCAAGTAGCTACATTTGGCAGCAGGACTGAGCGAGGGTTGTACAGAACCATTGAAAATGCTTACTGCGCAAGATCAAAAAAACATTGGTTAATTAAAACGATTGCATGGACGTGATCAGAAAGACAAAAAGTGCAGGGAAGCAGCGCTCCCCTCACAGAAATGCATGGAAATTGTGTTCAAAAGCCGTCTTAAAATCCTCTAGAAAATACAAAATATACCGTGCTGGCAACACAGCTAATGATTTATCTCAGATGGCAGCAAGAGGGGAAGCAAATTAAAAGCCCTGTTTCGAAATGAGTCCAAGCTGTGTACTACGGGCATGTCCAATAATCAACATCCCCTCATCCCAATCTTGTCTCCTTCCTCTCCCTCTTCAGTATGTGGTTCTATGTCCTCTCTTCACTTTGATTAATTTCACTTCACTTCAAGTCCCTGTATTTCATCTGACTGATATCCCTCGATTCTCCGTCTTACTCAAAGTTTACTAATTGCTTGCCCATCTCATGTTTCCCATCACCCCCATCACTCACTATGATTAAAGGCATGGTCCCGTATGAAAAGTGGCACTGCAAAGTTCATCTGCACATCTTTGAGAAATAGGCCAATGCTAGAAGCTGGGTGTCATAGGGACTACAACTCATTGGGCTAGTTGTGCTGCATTCATGCAAAAATGGCAGAATGGAAGGGTAGAAAAAAGATTATTCCAATGGGGTGTTCACACATTGTTCCAAGATGATTAACCCCCAAGGAAAACCTTGTAGTCACACCATATTAATAACCTAAATTGCTTATTTAGTTGTGTTACATATAGTAGTGATTCATTAACAAGTGAAGAAACACCATTATCTTCCTGCAACAACTCACCTCTCGGATGATTTCAGAGCTTCAATTTGCCAGTGACAATCTGATCCTGTCAGTGGAAAAACACTTTCAGTGGACATGCTTTGTCGGGCACAGTTGCTCTCGAGAACTGTCTTGCAGCCATTGCAGCCCAATTTGCAGCTGTCGGCTGAGGCGATCCGCTGGACAAACTCCAAAACTTTTAGTACCTATTGGGTGATTAAGACCTCAAAATATATAAAAAAAATTGCAATTACCTTTTAAATGAGCTGAATAAATCTATTAGAGTTAATGCTTAATTTTATTGTTACTGCTTGTGATGGTGGCTTGGCAGCCATGTTGCCTGTGATTTAATGACCCTGCGGCAGTTCTTTTATTGCCAAGTGAGAGAGATCGTTGCTGTTCTATTCACAATATTTCTGACTCGGAAGTCAGGTGGAGCAAGATGTGAATGAGTTTTCTTTCGTCTAATTAAAGTCTGAACAATATGATGGGAATGCGGCACTTGTTAACAACAGTAGCTACTGTCAGTCACAATAACTCTCCGAGCTTCTTTCTGTTTTCTCTGTACTGTGGCTTTACTCCCTCCTAGCATTGTGTTCACGGGATTGTATGTAATTTCTTTCAATAATGACTCACGGGCCGGAGAAAAGAATCTCTGAGCAAATTGAAAGCTTGTTAGCTCGGTTGCTAATGGAACAATTTTTTATAAACATTTCAGAGCAGCTTATGTAAAGAAGGGTTAAATAAAAGTGGATGTCGCAACACATTTAATAAGCTATGATAGCCCTTTCCATTTTTGGACTCTCCAGCTCGCCATTCCCTCAAAGGTCAGCCTGCTGTGTTTCTCTCTGTTTCAGCAGTTTAAAAAGAAAGACAATGGGAGAATCCAGGAATATCAACCTTCCTCACCCTCTTACTCTCTTCGTCTGCCACTTTCTTCCTTGTGATGCTCCTTCAGCCTCACAAATTCTATCCATTTGTACCGGGCGAATATCCGCATACATAAACAGCGACCACTCAGCATCTGATCGCCACATCTATCGAGGTGATCCCGGCGGGCCTCGTTCCTCACGCCTGTCCAATATCTTGCTGCAGCTCTTTTCGCTCTCTTTGCCTGTAGCCATTGCTGTATTTAGTGTGCTTCCCTGTGTAGCGAGACAGATAAAGGGTAAGAGAAGAAAAGCACAGAAGCAAAGAAAGAAATACAGGTGGAGAGAGAAGGAGGCTGAAGAAATGAAAGGGTTTAGCCCGGACTCTCTTCTCTATAGCCGTAGGCAGCTGTTGCTCTACAATGCCAATGAACAAACCTCTCCCCTTTGGTTGCGCTTCATCTTGCAGATTAGTTTGACACTCCGGCTTTTTAAGATAGGGAACCATGGAGAGTGACACGTGAAAAGGGCTGTGAGCCAAACTTGGCTTCACAAGTACATGTTAGAAGCTCAGCCAGCTGAGTCACCAGTGCTGCCTTCTTCTAAATCCCCTTTTTCTTTTCTCTAGATTTTCCTCATCTTCCCTGAAATTTCCACATCTCATCTCTTCTATTCTCCTCTGAACAATAATAAAAAAAAACATTTAGCAGGAGTAAAAAGCCTGAGTCCACATTCTTTTTGTTTGCATGTAACTCGATCCAGACTAGGAACAAACTCCCACAAAAGACAGTTTATTTACCCAAAGAAATGATTTCCATTCTTATCAGTAATTATGAAAATCCCCAAAGCCATTCCCAACATCTGGCCCCAATTTTTAAAAATACAAATCATTTTGTTTAAATTATCAAGATTTATGCACATGCTATCTTGTGGTTTTCCCTTTTTAACTCAAAGGAAAACATTGCACTCACACAAAGGACTCCCTTAGGGCAGATAAAGATGGCCCTCCTTTGTGTGAGCAATACTCAGTGGTCTGGAGTATCGCAGGCTGTGAGATGAGTATATGTTGTATAAAATGATGCCTCTTTACTCTATAATTAAGGGTCACATCTGTGATGCCTTGTCTTTGTAATCATAACATTCTGTTGTCGAATCATTCAAATCTTGTCACATTCAATACATTACTCTTGCAGTATGAAGGCCAACTCAATAGATTTAACCCCTATGGTATCAACATACCTCTGACCCACAACGCATCACTCCCCCCTCCCATTTTCACTTATGTAAGGAGAGATTCCTGGGAATTGTTCAGACAAGGTTGCGACCCTGTGTAGCTTCCCGTCAGACTCAACAAATTGCCTGTGCCGAGAGAGCCGAGGCAGCCTCCTGGTTGACACTGCTGTTTTACACTTGTACAGAGTGGAACAGAGTGAATGCAGATGTGCCAGGTCAAATCTAAAGGAAATCAGCAGGAAACATGAATATTACTGAGAGTTATCAATTTGTTGAACTTCTTAATCTTCCATTGTGGCTTAATCTAGCAGCTTTGTGTTTGTTGCACTTCTTTCATGGTTTGAAAGTGAATTTCTTGGGTTTTTTGGAGTGGGCATTATGGATAATAATTATTGTGATATCAGTATGTGATACAGAATATTTTTTTAAAGTAGTGTGTGATTAATCATGTGGTAATGTAGTCTACTAATTTGATCAGAGCTCCATAAAGCTCTCGCCTTATAGACTGGAGGGTGTCTACTCTGGTCATTGTTTAGGCTTCAGTGGATTCGGGGTTGATTCATGGTCAGGAATAAACATAAGCAAGATATGCCAGCGAAGGGAGAAATACGAGGTGCACTGTGCTTCTACGAAGACCGTAAAACATAAGACACATAAACACTATCTCTCTACTTTGTTCCACTCCCTTAGTGCTTTCTAGCTGTGGTTTCTTGGCCTGTCGTGATTATTAGCAATATTAGAGCCCGGCCTGTTCTCTGTGTAGTCTCTCGCCCCCACAGGTCAGCAGAGTTCAGCCCTACAGGAAGAGGATGTCTGTGGGAGAGAGCAGACCAAAGCCACAATCAGGTTATTGCTTAGCCCTGCTTCACCCACACTTAATGATACATTTATTTTCATCTATCTCTGTCTTTTCTCAAATCCTTTTAAAAAAAGAAAACACTTTTTCTCAGTTTTTTTCAAATCAACAGTTTGTCTCCATCTTTCCAAACCAGACAAGCACTTTAGAAAGACAGAGATTGAGATACGATTGAGTACACTGGGTGATAAATAAAACCAGGTCTTATTTAGGATGGGAGACAGACAATAAAAAACTAATGCTGGAGTCCCACTGCTGCCATCAACCACTGGAAAAGTGCTTCTTTTAAAATCAATGAAAGCTGATCATATTGTGTTCGAGCTTTGGATGCATTGTTCCGCACCTGATGGAAACGTGCAAGCTCAAAAATTGCCCAGATTAAATTCCTGACAGCCGATGCACATTTTCATCTCCATCTAGTGCAATGAACCAACAAAGGAATAAAACCGATTTAGTTGTTTTATGGTGTATTGACTCAAATAAAAATGTCATAAAATGAATGGAAATCCACATAAGCTATCATGCTCACTTAAAGGCAGGCCTGCAGTGCTTTCAAAGTGATAAACCTTATCCAACAAGCAAATTATTTCAAGTGCTTGGCTGTTGTACAGTTTCTTCAAGCTCAGCTCTTGTTTACATGTTGCACACAGTGAAAAAGCACCAAAGCTGTTGTTATCCACACTACATTAGCAATGTGCATTTCCCCACTGCTCCTCTTTCAAAACAAGCCGCTCTGTGGTAGCTACAATGACACATTGTCATGTTTAATCGAATTTGTGGCTTAAAGTGACTCTTCTGGGGCTCAGGTGAAAATCATGAAATGACTCGCAAAACATGTCTTTATTGTGTCCTCTCTTTCCGCTTCTCTGTTGTCCGTCCGAGCTGCTTTTCTTCGAGGCCGATAAGGAGGCCTGTTTTCTCTGCATTCATTTCTCCTCACTGTCAGCCTGCATATTTAAATAGTGACTACAACCACATGTAGAGTAGAGAAAGAGATGGAGAGTGACAAATGACTAAAGTACGACCTGCATTATCCATGTGGGTTTAGAGGAAATGTGGAGGGCAGCACACCTTAGTTTTTGCATCACTACTGTATGTTCAACTGGCAAACAAACAACAAAAGGCTATGAGTTATGATTTCAAGCTTCTATCTTCTATCTTTAAGACTGCTTCTCTCTCTCTCTTTCAATTTCATCCTGTCTCATTCGTTTCTCACGCACACACACTTTCACACACATTGCTCACCACAGTTCAGGTCATTTCCACTTGAGCAGTGAGGTGTGTACTGTGGTCAGTTCAGTGGGCGTCTGTTTCTTTTCCCTGCCTGAAGGCCTTATCAGCAACTGGCCTTCCTCAGGATGTCTGCCAGCCCTGGCCCAGCCACTCACACACACACACACACACACACACGTTCTCAGTGGAAAATCCTGGTCATAGCTTGAATCGCAATTTTTTCCATCCACCTAAAACCATCTTAGTAATGGCTATTTGTTGTTACACTTGAACTTACAGAATGAGTTCGGCCAGTTCTCAAAGTATTTCTGAAGAGATAGGGAACAACCTGAAATGAGTGGACTTAGTGTTGGACTGATGACAAGACAGTTTAATTTGCCATTAGCCATTTTGCATCCCAACTTGTAGATGGAAAAACTGTTCTTCCAGAAGAATTCTCAATAGTTTTCTAGTAAATAGTTTGATGTTTTCTCAGTGCAGCAATTCTCATTTACTCAGTCAACAGTCAAAATGTCAAAATATGTACTTTGTTTCACTCCTGACTGACTTTTACTTGATTTTAACATCCAGAAAGTGTGAATGCCATGCCATGCCCACACTCACCAACACACATAACTGAAGATTTGACCCAAGATACAATGCTTTTTTGTGCGGGCAACACTTTGTCAAAGTGTGTCTTATATTGTCTCTGCCTGAATGTGCACCTCCCTCGAAGGAATGAGAAAACAGCAATGGAAACAGCAAAGATATTGCACATTTTGTCATGGGTGACGGCCAATGATATTTTCAGTCTGTGCTACAAGGTTAGTCTCGACTATATATGGTCTTGAGCTGGAACTTTTGCTTCCAACAAGAGATGCGTGTGTCTCCAATCAGTGATGTATATTCAGTGATACATACACACAACATACATTGACAATGCGGTGACCCAACATATTTGCTAAACATTGTAAATCTTGAAAAGAATCGCTGTTCAAAATGTGTACAGTATTTCGCTTGATAAATGAGGCACACTGTCAAACTATGAAAAGTACGGCAAGATTAAACATTAATATCTTGTGTGTGATTCTTCAGTTTCTGATTTTGACTAGATTTCTCCTCCCAGTTCACTGATCATATTTCAAAACAGCTGCATTTGACAAATGGGAGCACACCTTAAAATGGGAGCAAATGTTTTGGGCCTGCGTGTCATCACACAGATAAAATGGAAGGCATCCATCCTAAAATTGAACAGTTAATTACATTTTCTACCATTTTTTTTTTTCATTTTGAGAAGAAATATATTTTTTTCCCCCAGAATGCTTCAAGCTGTTGGATTTGATTTTATTTGAGAACTGTGAGCTTTCGCCAGTAAAAACAAGTTTTTACTTTTTTCGCACTTGCACCCACTCAGACACATGCACACACATAATGTAGACTATACTTGCACAGATAATTGTGTGTTGCAAGACTTGGCACAGATCCCAAGCCAGTGTTCTAAGACTGTTACAATTGCACACAAAGTATGTTACCAGACGTAGCAGGAATTTAAACTGATAAGCAGCAGTGAGTTCCTTACAGTATAATGAAAAATGGGATTAATTGCTATTCCCAGAAATGGGGTAATTTAAAAACATCCATGCAAGTCAAAATATTTGACAATGTAACCTGACTTGAGGGGAGCTGAGGAATTAGTAAAATCAAAACTCACTTAAGTCAAGCAGTGCCTGTCAGTGGCCACTAACTATTAGTTATAATTACATACTGCATGTTACGAATAATTTCTTTTGCAGAGCATTTCTTTGTAACCCCCACAGTTATAAAAACATTCTGCAGATGACTCCAATCTGTTATGCTGAGCTATATGTTTATGAGCTGTGGAGTGCAGAAGTAAAAAAACTTATAGGTTTTCACACTTATACACAGCCAGACATATTCAAACATACATTTGCAGAATCCTGGGGTGCCAGACTTTGCATAACACTGCCTGTTGTTATTTTACCATTTTAACTGTGTGTTATTGCCCACGCTGGAGCAAGGAGACTGCTGATATACAACAATACACTTTGTCACATATGTCCCACGCAGGAATGTCAGCCTGTTAGAATTAAAGCTCTATTTCAGACATGTTAGCAAAATGTTTATGTAAGTGACCAAGCCCTTTTGTGGCCATTGTAATTACTACAGGAGAAATCAGGTGAAATTACTCTAGAACAAAGTCCATGTACAGAGGAAGTTAAGGTGAATGGATGGGTCAACAAAACGTTTGACTTTAACACGAAAGATCGCTGTTGGTTTCCAATATGACAGTCAATCGTTCCATAGCCTTAACCATGTGGTTATTATAGTAACCATGGCAACAAAGGTCCTGTAACCATAACAAAGTAATAATTTTAACCCGAACCATGATCCTTCCGTTAACTTAACGCTTTTGAGCCTCAACCAACCTTTAAACTCTTAGTGCCTTTGCTTTACCTTGGGAGACGTTTCCAGGAGCTATTTCCCCACAGGTCTCAAGGTCATGTGGCATGCAAATCCCTCCACCATAATTGAGAGGGTCAGTCTAATACCGTGTATTACTGTGGGCCAAATCCACCATTAAATTTCATACACCCATTTAACTTTGCATATGAACAAGACAAAGAGATACTTGAACTTGAGGGAGCAACTCACTCCCAACCATTGTTTGTTTCAGTGAGCACCATTTTGATATTGCATTTTCATTTGTTTTAACATGAGGACAAGCAAGATAGGCAGACATTGTGTATCCTCAACACACAAAAGACAAGAGAGGAGTGAGACTCCAGAAGACCTAGGGGTCTGAGGTGGGATCTTATCCCTCCTGACAGGAGACGGTTCATGTGATCGGCAAGAGGGAAGCTTAACCCTCTAGGCCGCATTACACCCTCTTTCAGTCCACTGCTTTAGATAAAAGGATGTGAGCTTATTTTATGCAATGTGTGGAACATATAGCGAGAGGGGAGGATTTAGCCACAAAGGATGTGAACAACAAGTTTATGTTTCACAAAAAGCTCTACGTGCAAGTCAATAGCCGGAGGAAAGGAAGTGATGTCTTCTATTATCAATTTAAGTACAAAATATGCACATCCCATAAGGGATATCAGTTGTTACACTCATCATGAGCAAGGAATATACTGGAAGGTCCTTCCAGCCCAGTGCTGAAGGTCTAGCATGATATGTCAGTCAGGCCATATTCCTCATATAGTAATGGTATAGTAAAGTGGTTTTGATTCCACCGTCTGTGTATCCACATTGAAAGCAAAGTTACGGTACTGTGCAATCCTGGTTATGTGCTGTACTGCATGTTTTAAGTCTGGTCTCTTGTTAGTTCACCAGCATGATGATTTGTCTCTTTAACATACTCAGACATTCTCACATGTTCTGTTTCCCTTACACTCATATAGTCATTACAGTGATTTATGACACAATTAAAGTGCAAATAAGGCTATAAGTTAGGCTATCAGCAGTGCGAGTGTCAACTTTTTAAAATTAAAATGAACCCTTTGGCCTCTGACTGGTTTGATCTAGAGGCCTGGCATTGCTACAGGTATGCCATATATCCATATGAATATTTCATGTACTCTGCATATTTGTGCACTCTCATTGCATGTTAAGCCAAAATGTGGAGGCTGCATTTTACAGATGCTGCGTGCTTGCTGCTGAGCTGTTTTTGGGTGGATGTTTGCTTTTAAAATGTGTTCCACAGACTCTCTAAGAGGGAAATTAGCATTGGTGGTCTGAGGGATCGGTGCAGGAGCAAGATAAGAGATACGACCCATTAGCCTGGGCAGTTAGCCTATTTAAAGGCTGTTAATTATTTACCTAATTTACTCTACAAAGCCAGCTGGGCTAGCAAGGGTTTATTCATTAGATGGCTTTCTGTTATTGAGATGGACAGAGCTAACTAGGGAGTTTACTTGTTACATTTCACAGAGATGATACCTCAGCAAGGCTAGTCTGGTGCTCCTAAAAAGCGTTTTTGATCCAGTGTGGAGCTCGACCTGGTCAAAGCAGACCTGATGTGGCCCTGTGGATGCACAGTGGGGGTTGACTTTAAATCCTCCAGTAATAATTAGACTGGTGCATCGTGGGAGTTCACTGTAGGGCAGGCCTAGTGCCCGCACGCTAAACACACACGCACATGCACACAACAGTAGATGCATGAATGAACAGGGACCCGTACATAAAACATTTGCATACACACACACACATACACACACACACACGACTACTCTGCTTTCAGTCTCCCTTGTGGTTATTTGCACTTTAGGAAATCTTGAGCTTTACACACACGCTATCAACACATACAGAGAGGCAGTGGTGGTTGATGTTGTCTCTCTGTGTGTGTGTGTGTGTTCTCCATTTATGTTTTAGGGTGTTCAGTAGAGTGGGCAGGCTGAGCGAGACGACAATCTGACCAGCTAGACAGCTTCTTCTCTTCTCTTCTCTCCTCCCTCCACCCCTCAGCAACATCTCTGCTAACACCTCCACCCCGTTCCCAGCCTTCCTCTCTCCTTTTTCTTGTGTTTTCTTTCTCTGCGGTGGTTAAAAGAGAGACAGGGTCAGTAGCACTGACAGAAACAGAAACAGGAAGGACACGAGGTGAGAGGAGCTGCATGGCAGGTGAGAGGCAAACCATCCCATGAGAATTAACTTTTTTTTTCTGACTCATCCTCCCATTTTTCTTTGATTTGTGTGTCCTCTCATTATTGTTTTTCTTTGACTCCTTTCTCCTGATGAACAATTTGCTCTTTATTTCCCTGTTTTCATCTGCCATAATTCCGTTTTGTTTACCTCACATCACATTTTCTCCTCTTTGATCTGCTACACCTCCCCTTTTTCTTTTCTCACTCCCTCTTTCCCACTCTATTTTTGCAGGGTAGAACAGAGGTCACATGTTCTGGCCTGGGATGTGTGAGAAAAAGTGTGAAAGAGAGAAACAAATCATGTGTATGTGTTTGTATGAATGTGTATGTGCATGTGTGACAGAGAGAGAGAGGCAGTGGGGTGTTTTTCTATTCGCAGAATGTTAGCGATCCTCACACAGCTTTGGCAGCTGACACAATGCGGGAGGAATTATTCGGCAGGCCGACAATCAGGCAACACACATGCATGCGTTCAGCCGTTCACACACACACACACACATACATGTGACACAGTGAAATGAGTATTGAGCTACTCAGTGTGGCAATTAGCCAACTCTTTTTTTCCTAGGCATATTTGAATGTGTGTCACATGTCCGATTTGTGTTCTTCTACATGTTTGTGTATGTGTGTTTTTTTCTGTGTGTGTGCAAGCGGAAGCCGAGCTGGAAGGCTGTCATCATGCTAAGATCAATAGAGTGTGAATTCATAAGTGTTGAATTTCTTCCCAGAGTCGTCCTGCACGCTCTGCAGACTGTGCTGCCATCGCCTGCCTGGCTCCACACTCCGTTTGTGTCAGGCAGGCTCTTTATCACCAGGAGGTGTGTGACTGTGTGGGGGAATAAATTGTGTGTTTGCATGCATGTTTGTGTGCGCTTTCATGCACAAATGTTTTATTTCATGTTTTGTCGACCGTGACAGAAGTCTGTGATTGCATGAGAGTCTGTGTCTCCTCTGTTTTGGCTGTGTAAGTAGAAAGTGGTAATTAATGAGCAGGAGGAACCAGATGTATTTATAAACCATGTTTCTGTGAGAGTGTGTTTACACATCAACTCAAACTTGCTTATATTGTACATGTGAATATTTTATACATGTTTGGTGTTTGTCAGTTGTATTTACCTGTCAGTGAGTGGAAGGGGATATAATGTGACATGGCAGCGCTGCAAGTGATACTCTTCTACAGCAACATACAGCACACCTTCACCCTCTCTGCCCCTTGTCACATTTCTCTCTCCTTTTGGTTTTTTAACTCTCATTTCTGCTTCATCCGTCTGCACATCTTTTACTCACTTTCTTTCCACCACTTTCTATAAACCACATTTCCTTTGTTTTTTTTTTCTTACTGCCATCCTTAACTCTGCCACCCATTTCCAACTGTCCCTGCTCATTTGATTTCTTGTCACCATCCCTTTCAACCCCTTTTAACATCTGCCTATGTTGACATAGGAATAGTCAGATGCTAATTAGCGGTAGCAGTTACTTCACCACCCTCATTAACTTCCACAGGCGGAAGTAGCCATAATGCTAACGTAGCTCGAGCTAGAAAGGGTTGGCTGTGTGCTTGGTTAAATAATAGATGGTTTGTCACTTCCTTTATCGCTAATGAAAGCAGGCAGCTGCTCCTCGTGCTGGAATATCAGTAGGGCATGAGGAAAGCCGGCTAAAAAAGGAATATGCTTTCATTCTGTAAATGGAGGGATAAAGCGATCAAGCGATAGACTGATAAGAAAACAGTTGCAGGGAGGGCATGGTGTAAGGGTTATCTGTCCTTTGACAGACGAGGCAGAGCCTCATGGTTGATAATGCTAAGTTCATGTCCATACTAATGCAGATAAAGCTCGGCTGCAATGGCTTCTCTCCTTTTTTTCCATCCACACTGTTCTGTTTCTGAAAACACTCCCCAAAATGAACAAATTTGAAAACGTCTTGCACAGTGTAGACAGTGAAAATACTTCTGCATAGTAGTGATGTTTAAAAAGTCTTTTTTGCACCTTCTCTCCTGTGGTCATTTTCTGTGGTCCTCCTGTGGTCATTTTGCATAAATTTGCCAGTCACACAGTCCAGGTGTCATATGACTGAGTGAATGAATGCAGCAGTCGTCAAATTACCACCTTGGTTAGCAGGTACCATTTATGAACCGCAGTTAAATCAGGGCTTATACTGCAGTCGCCCGACAAGAGACGGATACAGTGTGAGTGCAGTGTGTGTTCAACTACAGTATACTGAAATACAGAATAAATGATTATAGAAAGGGTCGGAGGTGACTGAATGTAACTGTACTCTGCTGAGAGCATTCTGTTCGCTTAATTCAAGCCCATTCTCATGTGGAGGTCAACCTCCACATGCATCCTATTCATTCTTAGTCATTTTTCTGAATGTAAGTGTCCTTGGGCTCTTTAGCGTTTGATGTTCTTACAACTAATTTCCTTACGCGGAGGCAAAGAAAACTCGCAACTGCAACTGAACAATAGAAAAATGTAAAAGCCATCAGTTTGCGCTTTGTCTTTTTTTTATATAAGCATGAGTTTCTATTGTTTGCCCTGAGCATAGAAAGAATAATCATAATAATAATAAGATTTTTCATTTAGCAGTCAGAAACAGAACATACTGTTTGATGTAAGCTAAACTAAAACACTGACAACAGATTTTGTTCCAGACACAGACAGTTTGCTTTTTGTGTCTTTTGGGCTCAGCAAACCACTGGAGGTAACAAGCTTTTTAGCTATTACCTATTGTACAGACAACATTTCATTATATTTACAATAAATTGCATTGGTTCACTATTAAAATATTCAGTGCAAACCATAACCTTAATTTGCAGTTTCTCTCAGAAATGGCTGTTTGAACTGACCTATAATAAAACAGTAGCCTACTCACGGCAGCCCTGCGGGATGATTTTGCCACTGTTTAATGAAGCCCATAGACAGAAGCTCGCTCTTTAATTTTCTCTCTGGGGTTGAGAGCCAGATGTTGTTTAGCACAAAGGGAACAATCTGCCCCTTCTGAATACAGACATTGTCATACTGGACTAGACTAGATCATACTGGATTAGGACTGAAAAGAAAAGTTCTGGATGATGATGAACTACAGTGGACCCGACAGAACTGGAGTGAAGAAGATTAAAGGAATATTGGCCCAGAAGGTGCTCCAGTATTACAGTACTGTTGTAATGTACTATACATAGACAGAGAAAATCTTCGATTGGAGTGGGATGGACTAGACTGTGCTCAAATAGCTCTTGTAGAGCAGAGGGATTGATCTGTTCCTGCAGAGCACACACAGACAAAGCACTGAGATATTAGATAAATGTCTCCTAGTTCGGTTTTCATGATCTGGATGTGAACCGCGTGCTTTATTTGATCTGGTTCAGCAATCAGAAACTTTCCAGTTCCCAGTTATCTTGTCAGTGAATTTCCTTTATTTTCTCAGTTCTCTGCTCTGGAGCATCTCTGCTGGAGCTGTGTGGTGCCATTATGCAAAATTGTCATTCACACCTGCAACTCACTAGATTAAACTAATTGCATCATCAGCTGCGCCCCTCACTCACACTTGTATCGTAGGGAATGTCTCTGTAATGGGATGCAGATGAGTACAAAACGGATAAAAAACCCATCAGATTTAATGTAACCTCCTGAACAAAGTAACATGGTTGACACAGCTTTCATAATGCGATACGTTTAACTTATTTAAAGGAAGACTTTTGCTGAACAGTGGCTAATCGTAAATGCTAAATGTACAGCACAGGTAGAGAGCAAGCGAAGGAACTCACAGCAACGTCTATCGAAAATGTGCTAACATTAGCTACCCTAAACTGCTGGTCACACCAGACCAAGTAAGTCTGTAGCAACAAATGCCTGAATGTACTCAACTGAGCAATGAGGCATTGTATTGCTGATTGATTGAACTTAAAGTTACACTGTGTTACTACCTCTTTCCAAAGTTACATAGTGTTGCTTTACAGATATGAAAATAGTATATGATGGCTGTGTTTATTTACTGACACACTCCCCTTTCTCCCATTTAAATGCAGTCACATTCATAGCAAGTGACCCAAATAACAAAAAGTCAATAATGAAAAACAAAACAAAACAAAAACCTCAGTAACAATGTACCAAAAAAGCATCCACTTCACTGTAGCAGTGTACAGGCAGGGAGTCTTTGCAGACAGAACCGTCACAGTTATGGTCCTGATTGGATTTTAACAACAACTCGGCTAATTCCAATGAGGTAAACCAGCTCAGTGAAATCTTTCAAATCCCGTGAAGTGGTGTTGCAATGGCTGAAGTTAGAAACTGCTGTAAAAACTGCAGATTTTCTTTTAATCCAGTAACTTTGAATTTAAAAATGTCTTAAAATGTCTTTAATGTTAATAGGGTGACTTTAAACACCCAAATTAGGTTGCAAAGTAATCTTTGACTGTGGAGACCCATGAGATACAACCTTTTGGTGCTTTGTTGAAATTGCACTTCTCTAAGATTCTGCTGCAGTAGGAATTTATTCAGTACTTTGCACTTGTGTCATTATCTGTGTCCCTGTGGTTGTCTGCACATGTGCACTTGCTTGAATGTGTTGGTGTTTTTCTCAGGCTGAGAGGTGAGCGTATTAAGCTGGGCAGTCCTGCCTTCATTCTCAGGGTAGTACAAGGATAAACAGAGATAGCTGGTCCCATGTCAGGGCTGTGATAAGGATTTGGGACCTATGTTATTGTTGCTGTCCTGCCTGTTTCTCTCCCCTCTGCAGCTGCTTTCACATGGCAGATGAACACTCATGTTTAGAGCTACAGCTGCAGTCGGTGCACAGTGTGTGTGTGTGTGTGTGTGTGTGTGTGCGCGAGGATATTAATACATTCATGCATACATTTTCTTTTAAACGTGATAGAGTACAGGGCAGAAAATGACAGAAGGAGAGCTGGAATAGAGGGAAACATAACGGTAAAGCTGCTCTGCATGTCGGAGATATGAATGTGTACAGTTGCCACTCCCTTCTCTGCCTCTTTTTCACTTTGTCACCCACTTTCTCTCTCCCAGCTGCCCACCTCCTGTCCCCTACTTGTGCTCTCCAATCTTATTTCCTGTTGGCCTGTCTTCTATCTAAGCCTGATCTGTGTCAGTGTATCAGACTAATTCAATCTCCACTACACAGGCACTCCAATGTAATGACCCATGACATTCAATTAATGCTTTCCCCCATTCTTGGTAGGTTGGGTCAGCAGTATTTTTCTGTGTGTGCATGTTTGTCTGGTGTGTCTGTGTAAAAGCCTGAGTGTGGGTGTATGTAACCTTAAATTATATCATCACAAGCTGTATGCAAATTGAATTTAAAATCTATAAAACAGTTTCCCCCAATGACTGCTGTGTGTTTTGGCCATTTTATGATACAATGTTGAGTATTTAGCAGATTCCCTGTGTTTAAGTTCCAAAATACTGTGGTTACTATGGTTGAGGTTTCCACACTGGTGACATATTAAAACCCCTGGCTGTCAGTATGAACTTATTTACTGTACTCTCATTATTCCTGTATTCCGGGCTTCACATTACCGATGTCATCACCCCTCAAACAGCTGTCACGCTTATTGGATTGGTGTTGAGAGATTGTTGCATGTCCTTTAAGGGGTTATGTGCATGTCTGACACATGGAATCTGCTTCCTGTTCAAACACAGTGACTCAACCAGACAGCATATAAACCTACACACTATACGCAATGTAAGCACACACACACACACACACACACACACACACACACACAAACACTGACAAAGAGAGTGACTAAACTGGTGCTGACATACACAAACACCGTTTTGGACACACATGCCTGCGGCTTCCTTTTAGCCTTGTGTAGCCTGAAGCAAATACTAACAATTTGGATTAGCATAGCCTTTGTGAGCTTTCAGCTAAATCATGACTGTAATCCAGTGTGGATCGTGCATTGTTAGTGTCATCAGGGGATTTCAATATGTAATCACTAACCCAACCTGGATAATCTACTAGTTACCATGCTGTTATAAAACTGTCTGAATATACAAACGTATGCATTCCCTTTGGATGCTTATAGACTGATACTATGGTTCATCATTTATTGTAATCATCCATATTATCCTGCTGAAACTCATCACATACAACATGATTCTTTTGTTGCTCTGAAGCATTTGTTAGCCACACAAAGATCAAGGGGGACTTTCATTGAAAATCCTCACAACTGCACTGTAGGGAAGGTCAGGTAGACTCTTTCTCATTGGGGAAATTCCTCTGCAGTTCTGTCCAGTCACAGATTGTGACAGTGACAATTCTTTTTTACAGCATCATCTTTTCTCTCACTTCTGTTCTCCTCATTTCTTTCTGTCATACATATCTGCCAGACTCTAGCTTTCATTCTTCATTTCTCCCCTCATATTCTCCACCCTATCTCTATTCTTTCATCCTTTTTTTTTTTGACCTCCCCCTGTCCCCTCATTTTTCCCCACTCTACCACTGTCGATCCGTTTCGGTAATGATCTAATTAAAGTTTTTTTGTTGCCTGCCCACTGTGTATAATTGCCAGTGGGTTCGGTCTCTACTTCAGTCAGCAATTACAAGCAGCATTCTTCTGCTCCCAAATCGGCTAATTAAGCCTTCAGGACAGCGAGCTGATCGTAGTCGCACTAAGCATCAGGAGGAGTCAGGAATGCATGTGCTCCTTTCACTCCTGGGACATGCAGAAGTAGTGGATTGAAGAATGGTTGCCATGGTAGCAATCGCATGGTGTCAGATCCTGTGCAGAAGCTGTCAGTCAGTTGATCTGTTTGTCTCCCATATGTGTGTGTGTCTATATCTGTTCATCTGTAACAGAGACAACAATTCTGCTCCAGTACACCAGTTATTTTCATTATTAAGGTATAATCTATAAAGACAGTACAGGGGCCAAATAGAGCTTGTCACAATACCTGTTTAGGTCCCCGGGTGGACTGGCTGTCATTTTGATTGATTACATTGCCAGTTCATGTAATGCTAGCCTTGCAAAATGTCCCCACTTTTTAACACAACACACAGCTTACCCTGTGGCCAGGACTCTGCATTTACTCCAAAGTACTGTATATCAGCTACGTATGTTTTGTACAAGCACACAGACATACTGTATCTAAATATGCTGCAATGGATGTTTGAATGCAATTTCACTATTATAATCAATTACAGTAGTTGCTCTGTCACATGCAATAGAATGTAGGTCAGTTGAAAATTTGATTAGAAACTAGTGAACTGCTAGAGAGAAAAGGCCAACTGGATTGTCAAGAGTCTTTAAGCTTTAAGTTTTTAGTAGTTTTTAAACTTCCCTGATGGCACTTTAGTTTAACATCCCAAGCTATGCTACATGAATATTTACCGCCTGTGTGCTTTGTTCATGTTTTGTCACGTAAATAACAAAACCCAGAACTGAACAGGAAGCACGTTGAATTACGTGAATGAAACTGACCCAAACCTGATCATCATTTCAAAATGTTTGTCGGGTGTCCACACTCTAGTCCATGGTGCTTAAATATGCGCCAAAATACATACGATGAAAGACGTTTTCTCTGCTCACTCCACGTCGTGCATTACATGTAAACAGGCGTCATGTCACATTGTCATACCTTGGCTTTTGCTGAAACAACGCCCCTGCCTATTTGCATTACATTATACCATCAGTCATAACATCTGCAGTAACTTGTAACCCAGGGGCATTAGATAATACAATGTTTGAAAGTCTGGTGTGAAAAAGACTCAATCTGCAGCATCTGTTCCAATACATATACTGCATATACTGTGCTAGACCACCTACTAAAAATAATAAAAATGCTAATTTACACACCTGAAACTGCATCACATGTTGAAGTTTGAACTCCAGTACTTTTTAAACCAGAGCTTCCGGCACTTACACGCTATGTCTCCTACATAGCAGATATGTTCTCCAGTGACACAAATATGCATGGAAATTGCATGAATAATTTGCATCTATTTGCTAAATAGCCTTAAAGTTGATATTTCTCTGTAAGTGCTTAAGTGTTTAATATGGATTTGAACTGTGTAGCTCACTCAAATCTGGGCAAATTGCTTGGGTTTTAATATTCGATTTGGATATTTTATTAGGAAGCTTTACATAAGCCCTTAAAAGTTTTGACTCCCCTTGCTGAATTGTTTTCCATCTCATGTCTACTCCTCCGTAAGCTCATTGTAAAAAAAAAAAGCAAATGACTGGTTTCTTGGCTTCTCCAACTGGAACAAATGAGACAAAGTGGTACCAAGTGGAACGTGTTCCCGTCTGTAGGCCTTTCCAGGGTTATGTTGACTTTAAATGGCTTCTAAATGTCTGGCTCAGCAAGGCAAATGAAATTAAGTTAATGGACACAATGGTACTGCCTTTCCCCTCATTGTACTATTAATGTTTGCTTTTGCTTGGTATAACTAATTTTGTCTTCAGCAGAGTAGCTGAGACTGAGACTAATTGACTGCATATTTACCTTTTCATTGCATTTAAAGTGTTAGCTGCACATATCTTAATAACTGAATTGCCTTTTTTCACCTCAGTATAACCATCTGGACTGCTGCCCTGCTGTATACTATAATTATTCTTAGGCAACCATTTGTCATAAAACTTTTATGTGTTTTGTTGTGCCATTAAAATACTACTGCCTGAACATTAGACATCATATTGGCTTTACCTAAATAAATAATTAGACATAATTTATATTATACAAGTTATATGCTTATAAAGTTTTGTCTATAATTTCTTTCTTGGCATCCTAGCCAAGTGTGAAGTATGGTCTTACATAACTTACTGAACATCTCTTATCTCAGAAAGGCAAATATATTTGTTCTCTTGCTTTTTGAGTCTGTGATCACATCATCATATATATATATATATTTGATATTCCAGTTCTCACACAGCTCTCTCATTTTGTTTCTATCCAGGCTGCCAGCTCCAACTGTAGCAAACACAAGTCGATGACTGAGAACTCCGCCTCCCATGATGGACAAGAAAAGTGGTAAGTGTTACTAAGCCTTTAAACAGCCTTTAAAACTGCATTTAAACAAACAATCCTCTTGCTTCTAACTTGATGTGCCACAAATCAGATTTTTCCAATTTTACTACCACTGTAAGAACAGTAAGTAGTCATGTACTGTAGAATAATGATACAATACAGTATCTGACATAAAGGGTTAAACATTTAGCTCCCTGTTCCTGTATGTGGCCAAAAAGCAGCAAAGGGTTTATTTCCTTCAGGTGATAACCAGCCTCTGTTTCATAAGTTGACACAGCATGAGCAGCATTTTGCATGCTGAGTAGTTTGTTTTGGCGCAATCACTGCATGATAATTACTTCCCTGTAACTGATATGGTTTTACATTATGAAGAATGAAGCCTGTCTGTACAAGTGGGTGAAAAGGTATAATTATGCTGATGATAATCTGTTATTTGGTTCACATTCATTTTGTCAAGCAGTTGCACATTTCAGCTATTATTATTATTGTTATTATTTGTAGTAATAGTAGTAGTTGAAGAAGGATTGAGTAATTTTCATATTTATTCCTTAAAGCCAACGGCTTTCAGACCAAGGCCAGTGAGGGTGGTGTTCAGAGGAAGCAGCTGCCCTACTCAGTTGAAACTCCCTATGGCTTCCACCTAGACCTGGACTTCCTCAAGTATGTCGACGATATTGAAAAAGGCAATACTATCAAAAGGGTCCACATTCAACGCAGGGTCAAGGGCCCACCCAAATTCAGCACTCTGCCCAGAAATTTTAGCCTTCCTGGACATGGCGCCAGGCCTGCCCCTAAGGAAAAGGACAGCACTTGGTCTGGGACATCTACCCTGGGGCCAAAGCCTAGGTCACGGGTGACAGAGGTCCAACAGATCTTTGACTTCAGGGCAAGTGAAGTGGGGACTTCCAGCCAGAGCAGCAGGGGGACAACCAGTCAGGGAACTGGCTACGTTTCAGCTAAGCCTAGAGATGAAGTAGGAGCCGGGGCTCGGGATGTTGAAGAGAAAACTGGGGGTATTCAAAGTCGTCCAAACCTGCTCCGAGCATCAAGCATGCCCATCACCCTACAGCAGCGGAAAGGTTCTGATTCAAGCAGTCCCGACCGAACTGTGGGCACACCGGAGAGTGGCTCAACAGAGAACATGTTCCGTGCATCACCAGACATAACAGAGAGACGGTGTGTTCCTCAGGATCGGACAGGGCTTCACCAGCAGATCACAGTAGCACTGAAGCGGGTCAGAGAGCTGGAAGAGCAAGTCAAAACCATCCCCGAACTAAAGGCTCAGATCTGCTCACTGAGGGAGGAGAGAGAGCAGCTACTGCTTCAGCTCCAAGCCCAGGCCCAAGCGCAGGTTTCCACATCATCCTCTGCAAAAGCACAGAGTTCTGGTTCTGGGACACACACACAGCCACAAGGACACAGACCTTCAGAAGGACTCAGCTTAGCTCTGATGCCACAACCCACTGGAGGTTTAGAAGCTTCAGTGTGTGTGCCAGCAAAGCCGGTAACAGTGAAAGAGAAACAACGTGTGACAGAGAAAACTAAAAAAGAGAGAGAGCTAGTTCAGGAATATGTCAAAGGTTCCTCAGCACATGGAGAAATGGGTGGGTTGTCAGAGCAACAATTGGAGAGACAAACACAGCTGTCAGAAAAATCAGACCAACCAAAAGAGACATTACGGAGTCCACTGGAGCATGCAGTGCAGAAGCTATCACATGACATTGCAGGACCAGAATTAACATCACTTAGGGTGGCTATAAGAGACGCAGAGACTAGCAGTATTCAAGATGGTAATGCAGCAAAAGGAGGAACACTTGAGGATCCAGAAAGTGTGAAGCTGCAGGAGAAGCTAATGATACTGGAGGTTAAACTTACTCAGGCTAGCCAAGAGCTGGAGAGAACTAATGCTCTTTTGAAAAAACAATTAGAGGAGAATAAGGTAAAAGAGGAGAAAATACTAAAACTGAGTGAAGGAATGAAAGTGGAGGTGTGTACGACAGAAGTTCACAGCAGGCCAAGAAGAGAGAGTATTGACACAGGGACAGAGACAGAGAAAGTAGATTTTGCCAACCAAGAGACAGAGACAGAATCACCTGGTACAGTAGATCAGGGAACAGACACTGATAGAATCTTTATTGAAGTGTGTTTACCCAAACCAAGTAGTGAAAGTATAGATCAAGGAAGAAAGAGTAATGAAGTTGACACACATGAACAGTTGACAAAGATGGAGACAGAAGTAGCTGCTGTGAGCCCACCAAGACCCAGAGCCAACAGCATAGAACGGGGCACAGTAACTGAGAGGATTGCCACTCAGGATCAGATGACCGAGACACCTGTAGCGGAAAGGGTAAACCAAGTCACAGAAACAGAGGGAGAGACAGCAACTGACCATCCGCATAGGCCGAGGGCCAGCAGTGTTGACCGGGGGACAGAGACGGAGAGAGTGGACACTGTGGACAGGGTGACAGAGACAGAGACAGAGGCAGCACAGAGGACAGACCAGCAGACTGAGACAGAAATATACAGAGGACAGGATAACAATCCAGGTAGACATGCAGAAGCAGAGAGTCAAGTAAGAGCAAGTGCAAGCAGTGAAAGAGTAGAAGCTGTAGGTACAGTGGTCAGTGAAAGAGTGGAAGATAAGGAAGCAAATGAAAGAAGAGATAGTGAAAGTGTGGTCGTGAAAGTTGTCACAGAGAGCTCAATTGCAGTTATAGAAAGCAGAGTTGAACAAACAGATAGTGTAAGCCAGGATGAAGGCCATACCAGTCCACCTGCTGCAGCAGGAGAAAATACAGAATCTAAGAGTGAATCTGTTACGGCACAGAATGACTCAGAAATAAAAGCAATTCTACCCCCAAAGAGTGTAACAGAAATTGTTGAAACACCGCAGATTGCACTGGAGACTGTAGAGAAGAAACGGACAGCAGAAGGTGAAATTGTGTGTGCAACAATCAAAGAAACTGTGGTCATTGACACAGTTGTAATGGCAGCAGAGAGTGGAGCTATGAAGACAGTAGCTCCTGTACGACCCCAGAGAGGCAGAAAGCTCTCCGCAGAGCAGGCACAGCCGTCACCTCCTCAACTTCAGGCTGCACCTGTGCGTCCTCGTAGGGGATCCAACGAAACTCAAGCCGAGAAGTCCCAGCCCCAGACAAAAACCCAGCCTCAGGTGCAGGTACAGGGTCCAACTGTACTTGAGGCCCAAACCCCAACACAGCCTTCTGAATCGCAGGTAAAACATTCAGCTCCATCTCCGTCTCAAGTTGAGGACCATACCAAAGCAAAGAGGCCTCCTGGGGAGTCTAGTGAGAAACAATCTCAATCACAACCTCAGACTAAGACTCAGGGCCCGTCTCCAGTCTCCAGTGAAATCCACACCCGGCCCAAATCAATTCAAGCACAGTCTCAAACCACTGCAACTCGACGGGACTCCAAAGAGCTTAAAGCACCACAGAGGGGCTCCAGTGTATCACAACCTCCCAGACGTGGATCAGGAGAAGCCCAGGCTCGCCCAACTCGCCAGGGGTCAAGTGACACCCAACCTCAGTCTCAGGCCTCTCGTAGAAGTTCCAGTGAAACTCAACCCCCTCAGAAAGATATCAGCGAGACACAATCACTGCGCAGAGGCTCCAGTGAAACATCCCAACGTCGTGGTTCCAGTGATGCCCAGCCTCCTCGCAGAGGCTCCGGTGAGTCTCCAACATCGCCTGCGGCTTTGGGCCAAGTCGTAACCCGGTTAACAGGGCTTCTGGGGGAGCAGTGGGCACAGCTGGGGAGCAGTTCTGGAACTCAACAGACGGCCAGCCAGCAGGAGAGCCCCAGCACACAGAAACAGACGGCAGGGAGAAGAGCGGAGGCAGGCAAGGGAGCATCAGCCAAGCCTGCAGGGTTAGGGAAAGCAGTCCCTGCAGCAACAACAGGGAAACCAGCAGGGAAGCCTGGTCCTTCCAAAATGAGCTCCATTCAAAGTCAACTGGTCAGCTCCCTGAGCGTCCTCTCTGCCTTCTACTCACCTGCCCAGAAAGCTGCTGCTGCCAGCAAACAGCAAGAACAAGGTATGCCTGTGGTTCAGTTAGGACCCCATGGTTTATACTGTATACACATTTGTGCATCTGTCCATCATATACCTGCTTATCTATTTGTAATAGACTCAATAAGCTGAATTTATACTCTCATATTCATTGAGATGATCCTTACACAACTCCTATTCTCCATGCCACTTTATTACAACATGTCCCTTCTGATATCTTCCAAGAAGGCTCGTGATGAATGTGTACATGTACAACGCAGTAGGGTTGAATATTAATGTCCCATCCTTTTTTTAAAGATACTTACTTGGACTTAATCTGTGTTTCTATCTGAAGAACACAGGCGTCTTTGCTAAATATAGCTGCATGGCAATTTGTTTAATCATTTGTATCCCAAATTAATTTTGTTTTGTAAATTTGTTTGTTGAGACATAATGTAGCAGAGCACAACACACATTGTCACTATAACTAGATATTTGTTTGACTCTGCAGTTAAAGTAGAAAAAGTCAGTGTTTAGTCATTTCCCTCTTGTCTGAAATATATAACCTGTCACTCTTCTAGCTAGTTAATTATCTGATATTTTGCCAGTAGTCTAATGACTCTGGGTGACATGGACTTCACAATTTAGTGTCACATCTACCCCCTAATACTCTCCCAATTAGATTTTGGTCTACCTGAAAGGGAAATGTTAGTATTAATAGTTAGTAGTATAGTATATTAGTTTAATAATATATTTCCTTTATATATAGATATATATATATATATATCTGTCAGTCTACTCTGCTGTAACATCTTCTTCTGAAGCTTCTCTAACATTGCAGAGGTAAAGGCTTAACTCAGCAGGTCCCATCACTACTCAGTACTATACTTAAACTATAATCATTGAACTACCTGTTACTCTGTAGTCACATTTAATACAGGTATAAGATATACAAGTAAAAGCCCTGATTTATATTTATACCTGCTTAGAATTACAGAAACAATAGCATAACAGAAGTAAAGTTAAAGAATAGCATTAATTTGTGAAAAACTGTAAAATGCATCATAATATTGTACTTTTGTACTTCTATAGTGGAAGCACATTTGCACATGTATATGC
>JAVQJD010075759.1:0-10428 GCA_036023655.1 Nannoperca australis
ACACACACACACACACACACACACACACACACACACACACACACACACACACACACACTTCACACTGCCAAAAGCTGATGAAACAAGTTAATTCAATCGGAGAGAGTGATTAAGGACAAAGGAAAATACGACTTAATTGCTGTTATGTTCTTCTGATTATTTAATCAGTTGATTAGATAATCAGAGCCTAACGGGTTTCCTCCAGACCATCAGAGTGTCACACAAAAGTTCCCGTTCCTGAAGACGACGCTCTCGCTTTAGGTCACCGCGGAGTTGAGAGGAAAGAGTTTGTTTCTTTACAGCACGAAGCCCAAACATTTGAACTGAAAGCACAAAGGCAGCAAGTGTCTGTCTGTCTTCCTTATCTCTTTCTGTGTTCCGAGTGTTTGGACAATCCCCGCACTGTGCCGCTGCCTCTCTGCTACATCTGCACAGCTATACGTCATGGCCGGGTCCCTCTGCGCTCCAGACAAGTGGCCAGACACCGTCTGTCTGGGTCGTCATGGAGAACAATACACACAACGAGGACATTCACTGTACGTAGACACATAAACACAACTTGTCGTCTCGTCTCCTCCCGCCTCAGCCCGCAGAGGGAAACACAGATAGACGGGGAGTGTTTTTAGTTCTCTCTTCATATCGATGGACCAAACCAAGCCCCGATTGCACTCGTGTCCACTATAACAATCCCTAAACAGTTAAACTATCATCACATCACATCACACAAATGCTTATAGATGTTTTTCAGTTGCACAAGCAGGTGCAACTTCTTAACAGGGAATTTAGATTTACCAGGTTTCATAAGAGGTCACATAAGGGTCACCTCGTTTTTATAGAGCCCGTCTCTCTGGATCCTTTCAAGACACTCAAACTCATGGTTTACACAACATGCTAAAAAAGATCCTAGACAACTAAAAACAAGGTGTGAGCAGCTGCAGGGGGACTGATCTGTGGCCGACCTTTAACCTCCACGTGTTAAAGAAAGAAAAAAAAACAAGACAGCAACAAGAAGCATCGTTTAAAAGTTGTGGTTTTTTACAGTCGTCACTGAACTGTGCTCCAGGCTGTCTGGTATCCAAGAACTTGTCCGTCTGAAGGAGAAGACAGCGGGCAGAGGGAGCGTGACACTGATCTCAGATGACTTGCACACCTGTCGGAGGCCAGGTGTTTCAAATTAGGGTGGGTGCTGTTCTTGAATCATAAAGTGATTTGGGTGTTTTCGGCAGCTAAATCAGTAAAGGCCTCCGCTGAAGTGGCTGCACACCCAGATATAATAAACGCCTTCATTATTAAACAGTTTATCTTGTTGTCTCTTCGAGTGTGAGCCAAAAGAATCAAAGCAACATGTCTAAAATGTTCCTATAACAGCAGGTACATCCTGTTAGTTTACAAGTTGTAGAGTCAAAAGGTTGATTTTACACACTGAAACCAACACATCAGTGATGATGCATGCGTGGACATGAACCGGAACAGAAACAGCAGCAGACTTCACTATCAAATTGTGGATCTGAGCTCAAGTTGAGCTGCTTAACTTTTCCTCATCCTCCTGTAAAAAGATCCACAATGACCTGAAACCCAAACAGATCTCTAAACACACCAGGGTCTGCAGGATAATAAAGTTGTTGGCTGACATCTTTAAAACGTCCACCGGAACAAACACACATACTGTATTTCGGACACTGCAGTGGCCTTTAGGTCACATGACCCGACCAGACATCCACGTCTCTTTAAAGCATAAAATACATCCGCTCAAAATCCAATTTCACCGTGTCTTCAAACAACTGTGACCAAACAGAAAACGTTTGCCCACATCTGTGCGTTGTTTGGCCAGCTTTACATTAAAGATTACACGACTCCATCACTGAGCTCACTCCCGTTTGTTGCAGGATTAAACCAGTTTAACGTAGCCCAGAAACCATTAAATCCATAGCTGCTCCGCAGAGGGGCTGCAAGCCACAACAGACTGATACAATGGCAGCGTATACATCAGCTGCAGCACTGCGGAGGAGCTTAAAGTGACCACGCAGCAGGGGGTCCTGAAACCTCCTGAAGTCACACCAGGCACAACACGTCCAGGAATGCAGACAGGTTTTGTCTTTTTCTGGCAGAAAGTGGTTTGACACATGAGGTTGAGGTAAATGTGAACAAAACAGGAGGAAACGCCTCCAAAATGTTCCTATAAGTTAGAGATGCGCCCTCAGAGCGACACAAAGCCCAAAGAGAAGCTTAAGATGAAAAAGCACATGATATCTTGTCGTTAAAGATTCAAACATGAGTTATGTGAACAGATCCTCCTCCTCCACGTGCAGGAATCAACACAACATACCGTCACAATAAGAGCTGAAGCACCTGTGAAGGTAACTGAACCAGGGGCTGAGGCGCACGCACACACACACACACACACACACACACACACACACACACACACTGTGTTACCCTGTAGCGGGGAGCCACCTGCCGGGATGAAGGGAGAGCTCGAGCTGGTAACGTCAGTAACGCGTTACAGCACGTGATCACTGGCCGCACGAAGGTCTCCGCAGCCAAGAAGTTTTTAAACGCGCGTTTTGGCTCAAATATGAGCAGATTTATATTATTATGAGCCACGTGTCTGATGTCTTTCTCTGCTGGTTGAATCACTCTGAAATATTTGCAAATCGAGACATTAGTGTTAAACACGTAATCTCTGCGCTGTCAGTGTTACAGTTCTCTTTGTCCTTTAAGAACAAAAAAGCAGAAAGTTTGAGTCAAGATCGCCAGAAATCCACATTCGGAAGCCACGATTTAAACATTTTGTTATCTTTTGTTTAATCAAATTTCAAAATTATTTTATTTTCAGAAAATAACTCAAATTGTCTTCAGGAAAAACCTCCCAATTTTAAGTTTCTGTAATTTGGTCATAGTCAGGCTGACGGTTTTAACCACTGTGTGTGTGTGTGTGTGTGTGTGTGTGTGTGTGTGTGTGTGTGTGTTTCCAATGTCTGCAGCCTCATTGCGTGATCAGTTTGAATACCTGACCAAACTAATTGGAGTTACCACATGGGTCAACGACCAAATCCCCAAACATTGTTAAAAAACACTTAACGATCTAACCTCCCATATTCCTGTAATTAGTATTTGTGTTTCAGCCGCAGATAAAGAGGCCAGTCACGTTTCTAAAAGTTTATTTAAAAACACAAAAAGACGTGCTATAAACTTCTCAAAAAGTTCACCTGTTTGTGCTTTTAATTAAAAACGAGTCAAAACGAGACATTTAATATAATGTCCCACTGTTATATTTAGGGTTTGGGGTTGTGTTGAGTTTGGCACAAACAAAATTAGTTTAGTTTTATAGTCTGATATAAATGCGATCGATTAAAAAAAATATATTTTTACTGAAATCTAAATGTAATCGTTTCAGCCGGTTACAAGTTAATGTTTCGATTTTATTTTATGAGTCTAATCGAAATCAACTAGAGACTGATTTTTGTGGTCGAGAAAAAAAAAAGCATAAAATTTCGACTTTGTATCTAAACACGAAGCTTTTCCAAATTATTCCGAGGAGAGAAAAGTTTTTCAACTCGCAACAGAAACCAAGTCGCTACTTTAGAAACAGCAAAACGTGGAAATCAGGAGCGGAAGGCCTGTAGGGAGTGTATTTATAGATACTGTTAAAAAACGTTTAAAAAAGCATATGTTCCGTTAAGATAGACGGAGCACAGTTTCTCCTCTGAATACTTTGGGGGGGGCTATGAACGCCTTTGAGCTGCTTTTAAACCCAGCAGTCTTTAATTTGGACATGAAAATCAAATGACTTGCTGGGAAACCTTGAGCAGCGAACTAAAAACATCAACAAACACAGTAAGTCACCCGAAAACCCGAAAACTGCACAAACTGGCTTCAAAATAAAACTTTAAGAGCTTCCATCTTCCTTTTACGGTTTTGCATGATTGGCCTTGAATGGCGCATTTGCTTAAAAATATGCAAACGCCACAAATAGAAAGAAGATAATAATAATAATAGGAAAGAAAACTCCACTAATGCCAACTGAAAGCCTTTTGATCATGCGTAAAAGCTGCTTCAATAGCACGTAAGACATTGCAGTGGAATGAGTTTAATATTTGACGCCATTACCCGGGAGACTTTTATTATTTACATTTTGTTCTCACTTGAAGGTCAGACAGTTTCCATTCAGCCAATCCTCTGCTGCCCAGCGTCTCCTCAGCAGCAGCAGGAAGCTGAGGTCCTCCCATTAACACCCCTAGTGTCAGCACTAATGAGGGACACAGTGGCTGCTCTGTGTTCCCAAAACCACACACACACACACACACACACACCTCCTTCCCACCACCTCTATGTCTGAGTGCGGGTTTTGTGTGTGGTTAGATATAAATGATGCGTAAAGTTCCTGCAACAAGTGTTTGGTTTTTTTTAACCTAAGAGGTGATTCGAGGTCCTCCTGAGGTTTATTTGCACAAAGTTAAATTAAATAATATACATTTTAAACATACTTCTAGTTTATTTTATTTCGTGGTTGTATTTTCGAGGTTTTCGTTGTGAAACGTACAACTACATCCAAGCTTTTTTTTAAATATTTTTTAATCCGTAAAGAGCACCCCATAACTGCCCATTTTAATGGTAAATGGTTTGTGTGATTAACTTCCCTCTGATCTGAGACTCTACGGCACCAGTAGTCAGTAGTCAGGTTTTCATAAAACGTTTTCGTAAAATCTGATAAAACTACAATTATATACGCAAAATTTATACTTTTAGCAAAAATCTGAAATTTAGAGGACACAACGAAAACGCGCACATTTTGATATAAACCCACAGTGTGTTAAGACCCCGTTTGTGGGAAACTGCGCAATTTAAATGTTCATTTATTTTGTTATTTTTATGTAAAAAAAAAAAAATAAGCGAATTAAATGTTGTCCTAAAACACGTTAAACGCTGCAGTCCGGTGCATGATTACAACACAAGTCTATACTTCTTTAAATGGGACAGAACATCACTGTTACTTTAACAAAAACAAAAAAAGGCCTGGTGCAGCGTCCTTTACGAGCCGCCGTGTAGTCGGTGTGTGCGTGGTGACGCCCGGAATAAACGCAGAGGGGAGGGGCTTGTGGTGCTGCACGAACATTTGAATGAAGCGCGCGGGGTCGATGAGGGAGTGCCATTGAAACGTCTGCAATGTTCAGAGGAGCCCGGATGTACCGACACACACACACACACACACACACAGAGCTGCTGAAGGCAACATCTTGTTCAGTTCATTGGAGCTGTGTTAGAAGCAGAAGAGGAGTTTATTTCCTTTTTTTTTTAAATTCATGTACAACTACATAAACTGAAACGTTCAGATTGCAACGAAATCAGACGCCACCATTACGCGTGAAGTGCGCTGCGTCTGTCACACGCGTCCAGATTTAGCTACTGAACGCAATTCAGTCCCATAGCCGTATCACGAAAAGTTCCTTTTTGAGACTTTTGATGTTGAATAGTGTCTCGGTGTCAGAGACGCTCTGGTGTTGGAGCAGTGTTTTAGATAAGGCTCCAATTTCTATGTAAACGTGGACACAATTTTAATTTCTTTGTTTTAAAGGACCTGGGCTACATAAGTGACCAGGCGTATATAAATACACGGAGTAAGATTATACTATTTCAGTGCTCATTTGAGACCTTTATTGGCACAAACCCCTGAGGCCTTTTTAAGGGTGACTTTGTTGGATGCTTGTGTGGAGTATTTAAACGAATTCCAATCGTCGGCCTGGCTTTGGCCCCGGATGTGCCTGTTTAAAAAGAGGCCGGCTGAAGAGGGGTTTTGGGCGGGGCAGCTCTTCAACTCCTCCCCTCTGATTGGCCGAGGAGCCAATTAAAAGGCCCCAAACACACCTGTGACCGCATCGTTTGAAACGTTAGCCTGATTGAAACGAGCTACAACATTGGATTCGCTAGCTAGCTAGGCTACTAGCTGTCCGTTAATTTCGCCGTTTGTCGTGCCGACATTAGCGCGTCAACACTCACCTGCGTTTCGGAGAGATTGAGCTGCCTCGCGAGCTCGGTGCGCTCGCGGCCCACCACGTACTGGCACCGCTGGAACTCGAGCTCGAGCCGGTACAGCTGCTCGGCCGTGAAGGACGTCCGCGTGCGCTTGGGCCGGTCCAGGTCGAGGCCCTTCGGCAGCACGATCTCCCGGATGGTGCCTTTGGCGTCTGTGAAGAATTAAAAACACAACGAAACTGTCTCAGTAGAGTTCCGGGGCGGGAAGAAAAAAAGCTACAAGCGAAGTAAATCATCACCTGAGATAATTAGACTAATATCACCTTCAGTAGTTTTAGGCAAAACTAAACGGATACTTTCTTTAAGGCAGGAGTGAAATAAACCGACATGGTGCCAACTAGATGCAACACTAATGAGTCGGACTATGCTAATGGTTTAGAGGGAGAAATGCATGGATGCGTGTATGTGCGTGTTATTTTTTTTAGCACAAGACGGTGTTAATAACACGCCCGAAGAAAGACAGGCCTGCTGTCGTTAACATGTACACACACACACACACACACACACACACACACACCTGTAGGTCTGTGGAAAACGACAGCAAACCAATCAGGCCAAACACTCTTTCTGTAATTGCGCTTAAATCAGCGTCTGTCGCTCAGAATAACGACAAACTCGTACAGCTTGCCCACATCGCAGACTGTGATCCATATCTGCGAAGTGGTCTAATATCTGGGGAAATGCTGAAATTTGTTCGATCGAGATTCGTCCACTAAATGTAAAATTGTTGCACCGCCTGCGTAATGTTAGTCCGCGTGATTGTGGATACAGTCAATCAGGTTTAGGTGCTTAAACGACAGTGTTTTGTGTTTTCTTGAACTAAAAGTCAAATCCTCGAATAGAAGCCATTAAATACTTGATTGGATACTATTATTAATACAGGGTCATTTAAACATGGATACACTATTAATTCTGCTCAGCCGAAGACCTGGCTGACTGCATCTGTCCTGATTATAAAACTATTCAGTGTTTAAAAGGCGTGTCTTTAATTCTCTGCACGACTTTAATTCACTCCAAACTAGTCAGAGTTTAATAAAAAGCTTAACTCTCAACTGTTTCCACTGCACGTAACAAGGCTGTCATTATCTGCCCGCAACAACAATAGTGTGTGGGTTTTTAGAGAAACTGTCATTAAATAGGGACCTTTTTTATTATAGTTTTTTTCGTTTTTATTGTGCTTTTTATTTTATTGAGTCGTTTGTTCCACCCTGTTGATAAGCTGTGTGCTATTAATCTAGATTTATCAAGAACTATAGGTGGTGTTTCCAAAGATTCCCTGCCATTCAGAAGTCATTTAAATAAAAAAGGGGGGGAACGACTTATATGAAAGGTAGATGATAGTTAATTAAAATATTAGAGATGTCCTGGATGGGGAGGGTCAGTCAGCCAGTCAGCGTCATGTCACCCCACCCTGGATCCGGAAGACCACACTGTTCCAAACATTTAAACCATAAATCGTTTCCTTAATTTAGCTGTAATCGACAAAGTTTTTAAAGACTTGTTTCTACAGTAACGTCCTTGTAGTTTTGGCTTCACTGTGGCCGAGAATATTTGTTCGTATTTACCACATTCAATGGAAGCGCAGGCCAGACAAGAGCTCCTCTTTGTCCAGGGTTTTGAATTCATAAAATATGCAATCCAATAAAATATGGAGAACCCTGAATTAAATATGAAACAAAACTGATTGAACCGACCATCCATAGTGTTTCTATAGGAAGGCTGCTTAAAGATACCAAAAGAGGAAAAACTCAAGTTGAATTATTATTAATATTATTATTATTATTATTCTTTCATGCTATAAAGGCCAGTTGGACCTGCTGTAAAGACATATCTCCCCTCACATTAACGTGGTTTTAAAGCGTGGTAATGAAGAGGTAAACAAAACATTAGGGCTAATTAAATACAGGAAGAGTCGCTGAGAGAGAATCAGTGCGTAAAAGGAGATCTGTGGGCTGCTTTAGCTACAGCAGGGGAATTAAAATAGATCATGAAACGCCGTTAACTTGTCAGTTGTGTACGTCCTGATCTGAATTAAACACTCATTTTAATCACAGTGTTATAGACAGTTATTCTTAAGTGTTTGTTTAGCCTATAGGCCCACACTACACAGCGACGTGCCTGAGAGGACTCCATCTTTACGCACGTACAATAACTTTGCGTAATGTGTCGCCAGGCAAGTTAGATTCTGTACCAGACGTGCAATAAACCCTCCTAATATACACACTTGCAGTGACGTACCATTTACACCTTTTCTCGCCGGCTCCGGAGCCAAAATAACAGCTTAAACGGAGATGGGAACATTTGCAAGCAGGGGAGAGGAAGCACCGGCTGTACGCAGACCTGCTGACCTCTCGGTGACCCCGGCCTCTGTGCATCCAGACACGGCTTCAAAAACAAACCCTGACACTGCAGGCGTCGTTGGCTCAGTCCGAACGGTACAGACCACGGCGTCTCCAGCTAAAACCGGCTCCCACCCTCCGTCCTCCCACAGGCCACGTCCTCCTCTGATGGACACCATTAACCAGAGACTGGTGCGACACAATAACGCCAGTATGTTTGACTCGGTACTGACTTTTACAGAGACTACGGCAGTAGTCTAATAATTAATATATCTATAATAATTAACGTTAAAAATGACGTCGACACACAACTTCGCTCTCAAGAAGGTCGTCGTTTTGGGGGTTTTCGGTTTGGATCTGCATCCACGTCTATAATGTCTCTATTTGTCTCGTGGTTCTCATCCTCTCGCGCCCTCTGTGTCGTTTATTAGGCCTATTTAACTACACGACTAAACTTTCAATAAAAAGATAAAGTAACCAGTCAGCAAGCATGGGATTTCTACAGTATTCTCCTAAAAGCGAGAACCTATAGGCCGGCACATTGATTCCGTCCACAGCAAACAGTAACACACCACTGCAAAAAATAAAATACTGCACAAGAATACCAGTTGCAATTTCATTTTTAGCTTTTTTTTCTTAAGATTGTGAACGGAGGGGAAGCGTGCAACCTGCCGCCTCAGATAAAACATCTCCTTCATGCAGGAAACTCCACAACGACTCAAAATGTTCTTCACACAATTCATTTTAAACTCTGATTTTTTTCCTCTTCTCTCAGTGGAGTTTTAACAGTATTTATATTAATGCAGAAATAATAATTACAAAATGTCATACATGAGAATAACCGTAAATAACCTACAGGGTTAGACAGGTATGTTTGTGTTAGTGGAACCCGGAGCCCTTTGAGCTTTTAACACACATTTACTGTAAGTTTCATTTTCTATAATTTAACGTGTAGAATTTAATTAAACACAAACGTTTTGGGCCACTTGGACTCAAAACAGGACTGTAAAACCACCTATAATTATACACAATATTAAAACAAAAAATACAAATGACAACAGATTTTTATTGATTGTATTTTTAAGAGACTTTTCTGTCTGCTGTGATTTTACCTTTTGGACATTTTTATAAAAACAGCGTCCTTCAGAGGCTGCTGGCGTCCTGCAGGAGGGCGTGGACACTCGTTCTAATAATAAATTCAATATTATTCTTGGTTTAATGAATATAACGTTGGCACACAAAGGCAACCAGGTACTGAGAAGTCCCTCAACACACGTCCCGCGTTATGGTGGTTGTCGATGCAGAGCTGCGGGAAGGTTTTTTATTCTCAGCCAGAAGCGTAACAGCCTCGAGGAGTGAATTTCACCTGATTATCCTGAACTATCCTTTGTTTTCTTTTCTACCTGAGGTGTGATTTTAAACAGCCAGTCAGAGGCTTGATAAAGAGAATTATTCACTACGTGTGTGAGAAAAATAATGAGGCAATATTTCATATAAGTCACTGTTTTGACTATTGATCTGACCATTCAATTATTCCATGTTTTTAAATGAACAAAGAGAATTTCACAGCTGACACAATCTGCGACAAACAATCACTTTGTGAGTGACTTAATTTTAGATTGCAATATGTCGTTTTATTGAAATGAATGTTTACAGGTGTGGCCTGGTGTTAGTGTTATTTAGATAGTGAAAGTAGCCTATTGTTACCACCTACTGAGTGCAGCCTGCTGCAGAGGTGTTGTGTTGTTGTGGTAGTAAATTCAAGTCCTGTTTTAGAGCATCACTCCGAGTTTTAGACACTTTTAATACGTTTAAATAGACAGAAATCTGCCTTTTTATGGTTCATGGTATTTTATACTTACATTTAGATTTTATTTTAAATGGGAGAAGCACCAAACAACTCCACATTCAGATTATTTTTAATAACAGTTAGTAACACTTATTATTTCTGTTATTATTTTTTTTTGTGTGTGTGTTAGTTCAGTGTGTGTGTGTGTGTGTGTGTGTGTGTGTGTGTGTGTGTGTGTGTGTGTGTGTGTGTGTGTGTGTGTGAAGA
>JAVQJD010075766.1:0-14375 GCA_036023655.1 Nannoperca australis
GAGGAGAGAGGAAAGGAGGGGAGAGGAAGCGAGAGGAGCAAGGGGAGGGGTGAGGAGGCGAGGGGAGAGGAGCCGAGAGGGGAGAGAGGAGAAGAGGGGAGGTGAGAGGAGGAGAGAGGGAGGAGAGAGGGAGGAGAGGAGGGGAGGAGAGGAGGGGAGGAGAAGAGAGGAAAGGAGATGATGAAAGGGCAGTAAAGAGATTGGACAGTGGAGTTAAAATGTTGGAGCTTAGAAGAAAAGAGCACAGGAGATGAAATTTGAGAAGAGATCACATGAGGGGATGAAAGGAGAGATGAAGAAAGAGAAGGAGAACTGGATGGAGTAGGATGGGTCTGAGAGAAGAACAGGTAAGAGGCAGAATGGAGGAGAGAGTAGAAATAAGACAAATGAGAGCAGAAATTTAAGAAGTAAGGAAGAGGAGAGGAAGATAGGAACTAAAGATGAGAAAGAGCAGAAGTTGATGTAGAAGAAAGAAATGCAAGTAGAAAGTAGAATATGGAAGTAAATAAAACATTGAAATGAGATTGGTCAGGTATTTGTTTGGTGGGATCTCGAAAAATTAACATCTCCCAAATTGCATTTGCTTGTTTTTCTTTTTTTCATTTCTTTCTTTGTCCGCCATTAGCTCCACATGGACGGGCATAACAGCAAATTAACAAGTACTCAATATACAAAATATGCCAAGCTCAGTATCCAGCTGCAATGTCCTCTAAGTGGGGAAAAACAACATTGTAGATGTAATGAGGTGGAACATGGAGGGGTCACAAATAAATGCTTCACTTCAGCAGAGCTGTTATACAATGCAGCAGACAACGGCAGATTGGAAAGTCAGCACTCCAGGTCCACGTTTTTCTTTTTGAAGAGACAAAATGTTTAAGAAGACGTTTATCTAACGCAAGACAAATTGCCACCAGATGTGTTCTGAATATATGGACCTCTGTTAGGAGAAATCCTACGCTCCTATGACAGTCACAGTGACAGCGAAGCCCTCGCAAACATCTGTTTTGGCTGCAAGTGAAGCACAATGAGCTTGGCCTACATTAGATATTACAGTAGATCAGCACTACTGATCAACACTTCAAGCATCACAAAGCTGATACTTTATCTCTGCATCATCGTCTATTTCAACAGCAAGACAATTTATGGCCTCACCAGCACACAGCAACCACATGGACTTTTCTTTAGTCCCTGACTTGAATCACAAAACTTAGGACTTGACTTGAAACATACTCTGACAAACTTGACTCTTGACTGGAAACAAACTGACAATCTGAAAATGAAACCGGCAGCCAATTACAAACTTGAGACTTAAGAACCTGAAATGTGACTTAAAGCAACATTATACAACTTCTTTACTATAAAGTAGGATCTTCAAAATGATTTGATGCTACAATGACTTGTAATAGGGAGAATGGTTTTATTGTTACTCCACGTCCCAAACGCTTGTTCTGGCACTATTTGACTTGCGTTGAACAGGTACAATCTCTTGAACAGGTAATGCGTAACGCTTCGCGGCACTACGTCACACATGGTTCTAGCTTTGTATTCTCTGTACGGACATCAAGGAAGAGGCAAAGAGACCTAATAAGGACGCTGACAGAGGAAGCTAAAAAGAGAAAAAGAGCGAGTGACTGAGCAAGAGGCCGGACAAGATTACATTTCAGACTGGCTTTCAGTCATTGGCGAGAGCTTCATGAAATGAAGTCGACTCGCTAGTCAGCCCACCAAATCCTTCAGCATATCAAGAAATGCAAGCGTACAGCTGTCCGTGATGTTGAACTGCACCTGCAAAACTGCTCTGATTCGAGACTTGACTTAAACTTGCCGTGATGGACTGTCCAAGACTTGTCCCAAAAGCCCTAAAACCAGCTCTGAACTACAAAAGAGAAGGTCACCTTTTGTATTTGGTGTGTCCAGGTTCCCCCTGCCAAATTACAAATACAATAGGTGGAAGTCACAAACACTATGGGAGCTGAAAAGGAGAGTCATCATTCAAGTGTTTTATTAAATTCTTTGTGACTTCCAGGCCTCCAAGGAAATAGCACTAGTAAAAAAAACATCAGATGGCAGCAGTTTGTTTCGCTGTCTCTGCTTTAAAAGTCATAAGGAGGGTTGGCAGCTCCTCAAGGCAGGCTTTACTGCAGACGAAATAACACTAATGAATTTTCTAAACAAACACCTGATGATAAATAATAGAGATGTGAAGAAGTGTTCATCATTTGGGCTAGAACAATAAGTGGTCCACCTTTATGTGATAAAACTATGGCATCAGCCAAGTGCGTCAGCAAACAGACATAAATCAAAATACAGTACAACCTCAACATGAAGAACAGCAGCAGCGGAGAAGCCAATCCCACATCTGGAGTGTGCCGTTCAGTGGGGAGAGTGGTAATAACCCTGATTAGTTCCAGTGTTGATGGCTGCTTATAGAGCTTCCAGGGGAGAGTTGAATAGAGATGGAAATCGGGGCTCAGCTACAGATGATTATCTGACCACTTTAGATCAAAGATTTCCCTCAGTCTCATCACAGAGGATAAAGATCATTTCACCCTGCACTACAAAACTACCTGTGTGTTTCATTGAGAGCAAAGGCCACGTGCATCTGCATATGTATAGATTGATGCGCATATGGTTATCATTTTATATGTGGCAACACAACCTCAACAGCTGGGATGATTTATCAAACAAAATCTTCTGAAATGGTTAATAGACTATGCATGGACTATGATTATTTGATCAATTAATTAATGAAGAAATTACAGCATAATGTGTTTATAAGAACTCAAAATGTTCTGCCAGAGAGAGGGTCATAACACCGCTGAGAAAGCTGTGGATGAAGCAGAGTGAACCATCTGTGATTTCTCAAGCAAGGTGTCTATGTACAGTATGTGCGTGGGGGGGAAATGCCATGAACATGCCTACATACATGTGACTCATTTCTGTGGCTTTTCTTTAACTCCCAGCATGTCAAAGTGAAAGAGCTGACGTCATTGTGAAGTGAAGTTGGGTTTCATTTGTGATTTGTGATTTGTACACTCAAAGTGAAGCCTTTGAACATAGCATACCTCTCCTCTTATGAGTAATAACTGGAGGTCTTTGCCAGCAGCAGTTCTTCTGGTTTGGTTATTTCCTCCTGCAACATCAAACTAGACTCTATTTAGAAAAAACACAGACATGTTAAGGCTCTGCTACATGCATTTGGATTCAACACTAACTAGGAGAATAACCTGGTGTCGTCTGATCCCACTGTCTTTAACCATTTCTCAGTCCAAACAGAAGCCAGTGAATATAGACAAACTCCTCCTTTAGGTGCTACCACTAAAAATGCTGTTAAATCAAACCAAAAGCAAGTTTATAATAAAGTCATTAATATGATAGTAAGACAAAACTGGAAACTGACAATATATGTGGTCTCTGTTATTATACAAATACATCATTTGCAAATATGTCTAAAGAGTCGTGAAACTGAAACTGTCAGTATTTCTATACTCATGTTTGGGAATGTATACAATATTCTTTACATGCATACTTACAAATTGTGTATAATAATTTTAAAAGGTTTGCTTTGACCACACCCAACAGTGATGTCACAGTGTCCTGGAGTACATCTGTGCATCAATGCAGCAAGGTGTGAAGTTAAACCACTGGAGTTAAGCAAAAACAAGAATTTCAGGGGGTGTTGAGTTAAATCTTCTTTTCCCTTTACATTTATGTCAACATTTTTAAGTAAAAATTTCAGGATTATTTTACACATGTACAAATTGCATGCACATGTAAATACTTTTGTACGCGTTTACAAACCTGAAAGCAAAACAAATGTGCAAATACTATAGCAACAGATTTGGGTCCTTAGTCACATTTTATTCCATTTACTGCATCATTTTCATTTTCAAACCACCAATTTAAAAAAGCTTACATTCATGATTTTAAAATCAGGTGTTGATCGACATGACGACAGAGACATCAGAGTGTTCTTGAAATAAAGTTCTACTTAAGCTATGACATCCAATGACTTCAGCAGATAAATGTGTCACAGAAGGTGTTAAATATTCAGTATCTATGTATGCATATAAGGACATGCAGGTCACATGGTTTATTCCATTGGCTGTTCAGGCATCAGGCTTCCAGAGGAGCAAAGTGAGGTGTGAAGGTGTTTCCTCTGCTTCTCTCACACACTTTTTAACTTGGAGATAAAAATAGCAAACAGACAAGAGAATCCTGCTAATTGAAGACCCTGACTCACAGCAATGTAGCTCAGATCCAAACAACTGCTACTACAAAAGGGTTCCACCATTATGGGCAGCTTTAAAGCCAAACACCTTAACCTTATTTTACCATTAATCAGAAGTGAAATTAAATCAGTTTCAAATCTATCGTGTCAGGTGAAAACCAACACAGAGAACACCACATTTGACTTTTAATAACAGACTAAGATGATTGTAATTAATTGGTGACTCTACTACCACAGTAACAAAAGGAAATTTATTTAGAGATGAGACCTTCCCAAGACAGCAACATGAGCTGGAAATTAGAGACAGCACACAACACTATACAGCTTAACACCATCTTTTAAAGAGAAATAAAATAAGAGAGAGTCAGTGTCTCACTTTCAAGTCAGAGTGTTATAGTTGAATTTACCCTGAGTTACTCTGTTCTTAAGTCTTTTGCAAGTCATTCCAGGCAATAGGATACCTGAATGGCTTTTCACCCACTTCAGTTTAAATCTCAGATCGAACAGAGAAAAGAGGAGTCTTTTGACCTTAAACCATACTGATGCCCACAGACCAGGGCCATAGAGACCCAAAAGTAAGGGGACAGCCTCCGGATGGCCTTATAAATAAATGTCAGGCAGTGAATTGATCTCCGCATATAAAGAGATGACCATCCATCCACAGCATACAAATCATAGTGAAGTGTCGTAAATTTGCTACCAGTGTCAAATCCCTGGACACTGTGTGAAAAACTGTCTGAAGATTTCAGACAACGAGGAGAGGCTGACTAACAGTCAGTTTAATCTGCGGTGACTGTACTATGCTGTTCTGCTCACGATCAGCTCACACACCGGAGCTTTCCATTTTGGCCAGTACCAGGAGTTTAGAAATGGATCATCAATCCAATAAGATAAGAGTTTGGCACTTTTTTATATGCACTTGTTACACACTTTTAAAACATACATTCAAAAAAAGCATTGGGAATTCAACACAGTTGTGATTTGAAATGAGAGAAAAAATGGCTAGCTGTACAAGGCATAAAGTCTGATCTAGAGTGTTCACTCTACACAGGATGTGGATTTTAAGGCTCATAAATACTTTGTCAACCAGCCAGCGTTAAGCTCAGTTTATGCTTGGCTGCTCGCTCGACAGTTGTCTCCAGACAAAAGGCACCATGTAGCACCTCGCCCAGCTTTTATACCTTAGCAACAGGAACGATTAAGTGATCACACAGGTTCTTTCACATTTCCAGCTCTCACAAGAAGGCTGTCATTTTATTCATGAATGAGCAGAGAAATAAAGAGGTAACATATATCATTTTATCTGGAATTAATGTTTTCTCACTTCCTGGAAAGTCTCACATTTCAGCCTGGCAACAAACTATCCCATCACACTGCATGACAGTCCTTGACATTACCCAAGATTTGACAACTGTGCATCAACAATAATTACGCCTGGAGGTTATTTTTGGGGCGTTTCTTGGGTGTCTTAGTGCCACATGATCTACACTTCATAATATGTGGCCCTATCTCTCATGGGTCCGTTTGGAAGCTTTGTTGATCACCCTCTGTTGTGAAGTATAAAAGCAAATGCATTCTTCTAAAGAGACCAGCGAATGTGAATGCGATTCATATTAGCCTTCCAGAACAGTTACAAAAATGATTCATATGACAATAATAATTCAAATGTAATTTGAAAGGTATTGCTAATAGTGGTGAACTCACAGAGACTTGCTGCTGTTTACCACAGATCTACTTAGCATTTTAGCGTCTTTCAGCTAAAATGTTTCCACCAGCAGTAGGCAATTGTTTTCAGAGAAAAAGCTCTTAATCCCACGACCTGCCCATCACCAAACAGCAGGCAGACACACTTAGCATCTCGCTGGTGAACATAGTGGAGCATTTTGAAGCTAAAGAGCCACATATATTTTTAAGTTAAGGGAAATTTTGTTGTGGTAAAGTTTAAGGAATGACCATGACCACGGTTTAAAGAACACTACATTGACACAAACTGACCCATCCATCCACCCTAGCCTCCTCGTTTCACACTTTTGAAGCTTTATACTGTTTCACTTGAATGGGAACGTGTGTCCAAACTTTTGGACTGGTACTGTATGTTGTGCTACTTCTGCATTTGCTCTTGAGAAGAGTTCAAATGTACACAGCCGCTGTAGACACAAGGTAGGTTGACAAAGGTTGTTCTCATTTCAAAAAATGACTGATGCTTTTATTTTCCTTGGGAAGACATTATCACTACACAATAAAGGAGAAAATAACAGATAGAAACTCACATTGCTAACTTGATTGGTGTGTAGGGTATCTGTGGGTGAAGTCTTAAAATGTATCAATGTAAAATTGATCCCTGTGCTAGCTAGATGACAAGCCGTGCAATTAGGTGCCACATTTTGTCACAGGTATTTTGCATGTCTGTTTCAACACCTACATCTGCTCATGTTGGCATTGGATACCAATTGCAGCCTTGATATGAATAATTATTTAAAGCAATCACATCTAACCAGCGATTCTGAATTGATCATGAGGGCTGAGGCGTGAATGTAGTCATTGAGGCTCTTCGTGGAAAAGCTTTGTGGCTGTTACATGCTTGTCAGCCTAAGTTCCAGTCTCACTCTGCACATTGGCCAAGCCTCATTAAGCAGCCATCCCAAGCTTCTTGTTTAGTCCCTAATTAGGGAAGCCAATGGTGTTGCAGGATCTGGTCAAACTCCATGTTGCTCCGAGCTACGATATCCTCCCCACAGTACTGTGGAGAAGCCATTAGGGAATTTCAAGACATGGGATATTGGCATGCTTCACCTTTAGAGTGCTTGTGATTCAAAGTGCGTGTGTGTGTGTGTGTGTGTGTGACTAGCCTGTCTGTGCTGACTGATTGCTGTGTATTTACTCAAAAGCATGGTGGGTGTCACACACAAAGCAATCTGTGGAGCTCAGAGGCAATAGCACTGTCTGTCTATGTCACACAACCCTGTGTCTAGTCTCTCTCTATCTCCCTTTTAATCCATCTTCTATCACCCCTCCTCGTCACCCATCTATTCATCTCCCCTCTTTCAATGAACCCTTCTGTTTCCCCCCCTCACTGTCTCCTCTTCCTCCCTCTGATGTCACAAATTCAGATATGAGGTTCTCTGATAGCCCACAGCCTTGGACACTGCGGCCTTGTTTGGAGAGGACTGATCAGAGGATGAGAAGATGGAGGGAAGGCAAGTGAGTCGAGGGCGCTGGTGTATTCCGAGGCAGCGGGAGGATGTAAGATGCAGAAACAAAGGAGGACATCTAGGTTAAAAAAACATGCATGAATGCCTCTGAAAAGGCCTGTGTTGTGTTGCCGTCTTGTCTCATCCCTGTGACTCGGAGCCAGCCGTGCCTGTCAGGGCACTACTGTTGAGTCTATTTCTGTTATATGCTCTCTTTCTTGCGGATAAAACAGTTGACTGCTAATATCCGTACCTGGAGGCTGAGGTTCCCTGACCCTGAAGTTGACACTGTCCCAGAAAAGCATGTGCTGTCATAACAGGGGACAAGTCCTGTACACTTGACTGTACTCAGTCTTATGGCAGGCCATACAGGGATTTTAGTGGCGCTGTGACAAAACATGTACTTTTCTTGCAACAAAACAACATAAGGCCACCATGAGGTTAGGCAGCCCTGTTAGTACCTGTGTGATAGCGTGTGTTTAGTATGAAGCACAGGATGTTGATGTGGGTCAAACAACTGCAAAGTTTTGATTCAAGCATTTCAATATTAATGAGATTCTTTTTTTTTTTGCAAGCACCACGGGCTACAGTTAGGGACTAAGGTTTTTATACGACGTGAGGGGTCGGCTGTGTCGCCTGCTGAAAAAATCTCTGAGTACAGGGTTAATCAGTAAAGGAGAGAAAATGGTTAGATTTAACAGTAGATAACAGAACAACACACAGAGGACGCCATCAGCATGACACTTTAAATATCATTTCACCTTTAAATGCTTCATGTATGTCTACGCCTGAGTAAATATGCACTGTTGCACAATATTTAAAGAAGTGCTTACCCAAAATAATTCAATTCATCTCAGTTCCAATAGTGAGTTCTAACACCTTGCAACAGTTTAAACTTAGCTTTTGAGGCTTTTATACCATTTTCATGTAAACTATTGATTTGAGTCTAGAAATATTTGTATCTGCTTTTGAAATACCACGATGGCATTAGTTTGATTTTCTTTCATTGTCAGTACAAAAACAGGTATAAACCTTCTTTGCACATGCATCAAAACAGCAAGATACAAGCTTCTGCACTGTCAGTGTCAGAAGCTAAATTAAAATAAACTGGTTTACTTCTAGCAGACTTTTAAAGACCACATCATCACCTGTTGAGACACCTTTTCACCAAAATATACAGTGTGACCGAACATGTTCATCTCTGTCTCCTAGTAGGAAACGCAACATTATGTTGCTATAAATCAACAGTGATCAGGTCAGTGCATAAGCTAAATGGAAACTGAACCTGTCTTATCCAAGGCATGGGCGTATGTCTTTTTACAGCGACTCCAATAGTATGATTCGGTAACTTGCAAATGTCTGAAGTGGACTAAATTCTACATAGAATTTTTTTTCGTACTGTCAACCAAACAAAAAAATACACATAGAAGTAGAAATGTTCTTTCAAAGCCTAACCCTAGATAGCAGGAAGTCCAATGAAAAAATAGTGATATGAAAGTTTTTGAAAAACAGCAGCCAGGGTAGGCTGCTGTCTGTCTCATTTTCATTGTTTTGCGTATGCACACGCAGCATGCCACAGATTGCACATTAGTGAGTCTTACTGCAGCACAAGGAGAGACGAGGGAGGCTCCTTGCACCAGAAGGGGACAGTGAATGACAACCCATTTTGTGGCGAATAAGACTGCTGGCCCTCAGTGAGTGATACCAGGCTGACTGAAAGTGCGCCACAGCAATAGGCTCAAAGCGTTCATCTGCCTAATCCACTGCAAAGAAATCAGCTACGTGCCTCAGGTTTCTCCCATAAGCATCACTGGGCATGATTTCACCCTGCCTTATCATCATGTGTCACCAAGACCTGAGCACATTCTTAGTGAGTTTCAGCACAAACAACAAATCATTGTACTGGACTTAATATTTATGAAAATAAATATTGTCATTAAATCTGACAAACAGTATTTAATTACCTTAAAGTTTGTGTATAGGTAACAATTAAAGGCATTGTGGCATCAAAAGGGGAACACAAATGTAGCTGAACTAAGGATACAGAGGTGTTTTTGGTTCGTCTTTTTACACTGTATGTGTTTGTCACTCATTAAAGCCATTGCCCCAGCCTGTTAGGAAAATACTAAGAAGTCTAACAAAAATATCACTTAATTGCATAAAAAATGACAAAGTCATGCACCACGTTTGTGTTGGATGGAGAACCCACACACCAAACTCTATTCAGAAATCCTGCAATTATATACAGCCTTTCTCACTGGCCAAGCTACACGCTGCTTTGAGAAAACGAGCTGCAGCTGAACGGACAGAACGGTTTCAGTGAAATTAAAACTTAAGCAATGAGTGTGAGGAAAAGTTAAAATGTATATATTTACTGAAACTAATTCCAATGGCTGTGTTTCATGTGTGCAGATTTAAAGAGTTGCGCTTATTCACCTCAAGAAATGTCTCAGAATCCGTTCTAACTGGCATTTAACCTTTGCGAATGAGCCAAGACTCATTCAATTACAAGATTATTAAATAAGGTTAGGCGACACTGTGTCCCCTGAGAAACGTTCCTCCTTCCATCTCCACGGACTGACTAGCCCAGACGGCGACTGTCCACCAGCGGGGAGACTCCCTGAGCACAACCCGGCTGGGTGTGAGACTTGAAAACACGGTGCTACTCCCCAACCGGACTAAAGAAGAGCACACTATAAAGACGGGCCACAATAACCACAATACATCTCCAGATCACTTACTAATTTGATCTCAGTCTCTAATTTTGACCCGACATGCCAAAGAGTAGTGGCATCGACCAAATCGACACGCATCGATTGAAACGGACACGCATCTCACCAAAATAAAACGCAGAGTAAATAAAGAGAGAATAAACACGCGGTGTTGTTGTGTGTATAGTAAACTTGAACGTGAACACCGGGGTCTGTATGAGGTCAATAAAAGTGAATATGATCAATTAGAAAAATTAGAATTTACCTTGAGTAAGTTACCAGTCCATTTGATGCATTCTGTCAGTGGTCAAAGCTCGGTGCGTTCACTGGGCATTCACCAGTCCCAAACGCCTGTGGATAAGTCCACTAAACGCATTCTAGAAACGCAAATGTCGTCTTATACTGAGCTAAATAAATGTAACGTTATTGGGGTAAAGACGAAGGGAAACTCAGAGATGACTTCGACTGTCCGTTAGTTCCGAATGTGCTTCCAGTGCGTACAATTGGTTCCGAAAATCCCGATATTTACGCCGACTGTTATTTTCTTACATCGTTCCAAAAAGAAACGTCCTCCGATGGTGTTTCATTTATCAAGGGACATCCTTTCTTTAAAACACTTGTTTGTTATTCCACAAAATGTGAGATTTCTCTCAAAAAGTTATTTTGGAAATGAAAAATCGTGCCCGTCTTCAGGTCCCACGGTCTTCCAGGTGAACGTGAAGGTTTAACGGAGCGGTAAATCAAAGAGGGCTCGCGCGCGTCTCGGGCACCGCCGTCCCCAGCTCGCGGCTCTGGAGCTGCTGTTTGTCTGTGTCCGCGCGCAGCAACAGTCACATTCCTTATTTGGAAGCCCGGGGCTCGCGCTACTGCCAAGGCAGTCAAGTTGTAGCCTACCGAAATGACTTCCAACCAAATCTTTCAAAATAAAGTCCATAATTAGAGGAAGCGCTGTAACACTTTTTAACACAGTTTGTTTAGAGTTTGCATCACTACACTTTACAAATCAGTTCAACATAACAGAAAATACACGTGTACTCTCTCTCTCTCTCTCTCTCTCTCTCTCTCTGTTACACACACACACACACACACACAGGTAATAAGGAATATGACAACAAGGTTGGGGTTAGTCAGAGATCAAATATTTGTAACAGGGCCGGGATATCTGGAAATCATAGAGGAAACCATCTCTTGGATAGGAGATTAATGCCACATTCAAATTAACCCCAAATCTAATTTATACAAAAACACAATTTAAAGTAAGACTTTTAAATGAACAATACATTCTCACTTAATGCACAAACCGACAAATTTTGCTTATTAATCTCTGAAAATTCGGAAAAGTGTTCAAGTGAAGAAACATGACGCAGTCAGAAAGAAATGTAGGATACAAGTAAAATATAGTGTTGTGATATGTATCTTTTTGCAGTAAAGCTGGATGTATTCATACCCTATATAACACACAATACACATATGCATACTGTAGCCAGCTCATACTGAGCTATGAAGGACAACTTTCAAAATGTCACATCTGTTCTTGTACTATTTTTTTAGTTTACGTTTTAGGAAATATGTAGGTATGACTTTTTGGTACAGCATTTGTTTCTCTTATATATTAGAGTAATACTGGAAAACAATAATGAAACATCATTCAATAAATAAAGGCTTCTCCCATGGGAGTGGTTTTATTTTGAAATCAGAATCACCTAATTTCCTGCCAGATTCCGTCTTTACTGTGATCAAAGCTGAGGGGGTTCCTCTCAATAGAAAATCCACCCACCAGCCCCGTCTTCTGGAGTCAAACAGGATGTTGTGTCAGGTCTGTGGCACCACCTACATTTACCACACAATGAGGAAATGTTCAGAATGAAAAGCCACAACACAGGCTTTCTTACAGGTTAAAGAAAAACATTCAGTGAATGGAGCAAATTATGATGCACCAGTATACAGACAACACCAGCCACTTTCTCCAACTCATCAAACTCTTACCTCACCAACAAGGAGATTCAGAAACCTAGTGTGCATGGTAGGTAAAGACACCTGAGGGCTTGTCCTTAGTACAGTGTGTGAGAACGAGGGGGTTTTAACCTGCAAATTACTTTCCAAATACACATGATGGAGTTTTGAAGGCAGATTCATATCATTTTAGACTAAATATCTTTAGGTTTGATTGTTTTTGGAACAAATGAAAAGTAAAATTATATTTCAATAAAGGGATTTCTTTAAGGAGAAAACTTTGGATTAGCATTTAGGGAGATTACATTTTCAGAAAACCGTCTGTGGGGCCCTTGGGCAAAAATAGTTTTGTCTCCCATCGATTCTCTGGTTCCTCCAACTTTCTGTGTATTGTATATGCATCTAGTATCAAGAGCACACTGCAGATACATGGCAGCTTTAGTTTTTAGCCTAGGGACCCAGAAACCAACTAGCACTCCAGTCCTAGAATATGAACTGGCCCCAAGTTTGTTGTGTCTCAGTTTGTGGTCATTTTATTACATTCAAATTCTTCTAGGGATATGCAACATACAGCCTAAGCATACATCAACTGAAATACTGATGTTTTAGTTCATATATGAAACACGAAAAAGGTGTTAAATCCTTTTAAGGCCCATAAAGTTCATCATTTTATAACACTAAGGCAGTATAATTCAAAATGAATAACTTTCATTATCACAATAGGTATCTTTCTTATATACTGCACAGACAGAAGACAACTTTGAGACATTATTTAGACATTCATTTTTGATTTGTCAATGTCACAATCTGAACTGAGGATGTGCGAGGTTCAGATTGTAGCAGACGTTAATATAACTTGAAGTGTCCACGGGGGGGTCATAGGGGGGTCCCGGGTCATCTTGATTAGGCCGGTTGCAGAGGGGAAGAAACTGTTCTTATGGTGTGAGGTTTTGGTCCTGATGGACCGCAGCTTCTTGCCAGAGGGGAGCATTTCAAAGAGTTTGTGACCGGGGTGGGAGGGGTCAGCCACAATCTTTCCTGTAAGTCTCAGGGACCTGGCGGTGTACAAGTCCTCGAGGGAAGGCAGATTACAGCCAATCACCTTCTCTGCAGAGTGAATGAACATCAGCTCCCACTTGAGGTCCTGACTGATGATGGTGCCCATCCCCACCAGAGATGAGTCCAATGAGGGTGGTGTCGTCTGCAAACTTCAGGAGCCTGACAGATTGATGACTGGAGGTGCAGCTGTTGGTGAACCGATGCTGATTGTCCGAGAGTCAGAGACATGCACTCCCAGCTTCACATGCTGCTTTCTGTCCGACAGGAAGTCTGTGATCCACCTGCAGGTGGAGTCAGGTACGTTCAGCTGAGAGAGCTTGTTCTGCAGCAGAGCCGGGATGATGGTGTTGAAGGCAGAGCTAAAATCCACAAACAGTATCCACACACAGATTTCTGAGGAGTCTAGGTGCTGTAGGATGAAGTGGAGGGCCATGTTTACTACATCGTCCACAGACCTGTTGGCTCTGTAGGTGAACTGCAGTGGGTCCAGGAGAGGGTCAGTGATGGCTTTCAGGTGGGAGAGCACAAGGCGCTCAAATGACCAGTGTTGGGAAGGTTACTTGAAATGTAATAGGTTACAGATTGCTAGTTACCTTGTTTAAAAAGGTAAAAATAAGTATTACTTCATTAAAGTAATGTAACTTATTACTTTTGATTACTTTATTACCAAATGTTTTAAACTGGGTTAATAAAGCTGAAAAGTCCTAAAATACACATTTAAACCAGGCAGTGTAAACCTCCCAACACTTCTCAACACAGATTACTGTCTCCCCCAGTGTAGCATAACATATGCATGTTATTATTACTATGAAATAAAGTGATATTCTATATAGAATACTGTTGACTCCCAATGATCAACCATGTTAATGTGTGTTTTATATTAAATATATTTTGGAGAAGTCAAATCACATCCAGACCAAACCACTGGTAATATACTTAGATGTGTCCACTACGTGGCGCTACGGTTCATTTTGATTTAGTGGTGAAGAAAACGACATGATGGGTTTTAGGGAGAATCTGTCTTGTCCTTCACTAACAGGCCAAACTGGCAACAAGCGTCGTTGTGTGCCAACAAGCACACAAAGCACAGCATGTAGCATAGTTAGCATCAAATCAGAATCAGAATCAGCTTTATTGGCTAGGTATGTGTACATACTAGGAATTTGACTCCGGTATTTATCTCACTCTCAATATACATACATGCAGTAGACAAACAATGTGCAAGAATAA
>JAVQJD010075768.1:0-18309 GCA_036023655.1 Nannoperca australis
CTGTGTTAATGTCTCTCTATCACTCACTCTCTCTGTGTTAATGTCTCTCTATCACTCTCTCTGTGTTAATGTCTCTCTATCACTCTCTCTCTGTGTTAATGTCTCTCTATCACTCTCTCTCTCTGTGTTAATGTCTCTCTATCACTCTCTCTCTCTGTGTTAATGTCTCTCTCACTCTCTCTCTCTGTGTTAATGTCTCTCTATCACTCACTCTCTCTCTGTGTTAATGTCTCTCTATCACTCTCTCTCTCTCTGTGTTAATGTCTCTCTATCACTCTCTCTGTGTTAATGTCTCTCTCACTCTCTCTCTGTGTGTTAAGGCGATCAATCGGTTCAATAACCAAAATAGCTGCAGATTAATTTCCTGCCAATAGCTTTAAAGAGTTTTCAGTGTCTCTAGTGTTTCCGGTGTTTTCAGTGTCTCCAGTTTTTTCAGTGTTTCCGGTGTTTTCAGTGTCTCCAGCATTTTCAGTGTCTCCAGCATTTTCAGTGTCTCCGGTGTTTTCAGTGTCTCCAGCATTTTCAGTGTCTCCAGCATTTTCAGTGTCTCCAGCATTTTCAGTGTCTCCGGTGTTTTCAGTGTCTCCGGTGTTTTCAGTGTCTCCAGTGTTTTCAGTGTCTCCACTAATAGAGTTGCTGCAGTAAAAGCTCTGTTCATGTTCAGTTCATCAGAACAAAAGATTAACTGTTTTATAAAACATCTGATTCTTTGATAAAAGCTACAAGAAGCCAGTGGAACTACACACAACTGAAGGAGACACGTTAACTACAACTCCCAGGGTGCATTTCACTAGCGAACAGCCGATCACACAGCTTCACGTGCTGCGCCAGCAGGTGGAAGCTAAAGATGCTCAAAACAATCTGCAGATTAAATTAATGCACTTTTAAATTTAGGTTCTGTTGTGGTGAATTCAGTTACCGTGGCAACGTGTTGTGTTGTCATCTGTAACGATAAAGTGTTACTGCTCGGATTCACACATCGGATCGGCCTCTTCACCACGACAACCTGAGCTGAGGCTCATGGGTATTGTTTTAAGAGTCATGCACCAAGAGGAGTTTCTGTGTTCAGAAACACTGAAGAGACCTTTAAAGAAAAAAGTGAAACAGGAAGTAGAAAGAAAACAGCTCTGGGCTCTGAGCATAATGCTTTCAGATCCAAACTGCTGATACAGATCACGTGTTGTAACATGTCAACAAGAATCTGACCGCGTTACAGTGACCACACACACACACACACACTCACACTCGTCCTGTTTTCTGTATATTTCATCCAGTCTCCTTTAAGAGAGAGAGATTATAAATAGAGAGAGTGACCTTCAGACAGGACATGGCTGCCAGAGGACGAGCGAGCATCATAGTAGCAGAAGAGAACGAGTGATTCTTGATGGCTTATGGTGTGTGTGTGTGTGTATATATACTGTACACACACACACACACACACACACTGTATATATAATACAATGTTTAAACAAAACATTTAATATTTGTCAAATCCAATAAAACGGGGGTGGGGGGGTACAATAAAATAAAATTAGTTGAATTAAAAAAACGTAACCTAACCCTTAAACAGCTGCTGCAACAATTATTTTATTAATCAATAAGTCAAAAATGAATCATTTGAGGTTGTTTATTGAACGATTGTTCTCTGTTCTGGTTCTGTTTAAAATGAATAAATGGAGTCTCTGACGTTGGAGAAACTTTTAGTATTGATTAATGATATTACTAATAACTAGAACTGGTTGGCAGCTCTCTGAGGAGGCTGCAGGACTCGGTTCTGTTCTGCCACCAGAGGAGGTCCAGCTCTGGTCCACATACGGTTGCTGGTTCAGGGGATCTGGACTTGGATCCAGTTATCAGGACACAGTCCAGTTCTGGTCCATTGTTGGCACAGTCAGACCAGAGTACTGGTTCTGGTTGGCCTGACTCCAGTTCAGCATCTGTTGGATCAAGAATCAAAGACTGCAGACGTTAACAAATGAGCGTATTGGACCCAGCTGTCAGAATCCATCCCTACGTGTTACCATGGTTACGTTTGTGTAATCATAGGCTGCACATGGCACAGACCTGCCCGTCTGATACCAGTACCACCACACACACACACACACACACACACCTGGACAGACAGGACGTCTCTACAACACCACACTGTTTCACTGATCTGAAGTCTGCTCAGGCTTTACATAAGTACACTCTCATGATGTCATATTTCCCATCATGCACCAGGGTGGGGATGTTTGGCCTTGATGGAGACTGAAGGACACACACACTCTTACACACTGATACACAGTAACACACACACACACAACAAACTGACGTGAAGTGAGTGGCATCAGAGTTACTGTGTGTGTGTGTGTTACTGTGTGTGTGTGTTAGTGTGTGTGTTACTGTGTGTGTGTTAATCTGGATTAAGCAGACAGATGAGGTTGATTGGACTGTAATCTATCCACACAAACGTTGGTATTAATGTGCTTGTGAGGACCCTCGCTCTAAAAGGAACAGTACATTACATGTTAGAAGATGTGCAGTGACGGGGGGGGGGGGGGTCCAGTCTACCTCTGTGGGTCCAGAACAGAGAAGAGTCTGAGTGACTACCGGCTCCTCTGAGTGATGGGAGAGGCAGGTTAGGCCGGGTGGAGGGTTTGACCAGGTCTTGAAGGTATGAAGGAGCAGGTTCTGGTGCTGGTCTGGAAACCGGCCGTGGACCAGAGTGTTGGACTGGATGGAGCAGCAACTGGAAGCCTGTATACCGTATATATTACATTGTGTCCCCCCATCTCTGAAACCAACAGCCCTGGCAAACAGACCCGAGACACATCCTGAGGTCTCTGTCAGGACCGATGTGATCCTGTTAGACAAACCGTTAAATCTGCAGCAGAGGAACCGTTTGATGGCATTAACTCTTCAACAGGTTCAACAAACCGACTCCAGGTCTGAAATCTGACAATCTTTAACCGACCACCAGGTCCTTGAAGAGGTTCCTGGGGTCCAAGATGAGGTACCACGAGTCCTTTCTGTAAATTTCAGATTACAGAAGTAAATGAAGATGATCCTGCGACTTTGCGGAGGTTTTATGGGTCCTTGAGTGGGTTCCACGGTTCCTTCAAAAGGAGTTCGAGGTTCTTGAGAAGCTGCCAGAGATCCTTGGTGAGAAGTTCCAGTGGTCTTTGTACTCAAGGAGGCTCGATTAGTTGTTGGGGGTGTTCCAGGGGTCCTTGAATGAGTTAACATAACATGAACCATCAATGATGTTGCTATGGTTACCTGTAGTTTAAAACTTACAACAGAGGTTAAACTGACAGCCAATCAGAGTGCAGGAATCTCTGTTGCCGGGTAAAAACTAATGTAAAATGTGTAAAACTGATTAAACAGTTAAAGCTGACTGTTAATGTGAATTAAAAATAACCAAGAAGAAGAGACAGAGAGCTGATTACGCCCCCCCCCCATTCACTCTGAATGTAGGTCAGCAGCAGGGGGAGGGGCTAAACACAAGAGGATTATAAAGATGACATTTAGAGGAGGGGAGGGGGAGGAGAGGATGCAGTGTACTTTACTGTATAATAAAATAACTGCTCCCCCCCCACAGGTCTGATCCTGCTCTTCTACCTGGTCTTCTACCTGTTTCTGGCAGGGATGTTTATTCTCACCATGTACATCATGCTGCTGACGCTTGATGACTACAAACCCACCTGGCAGGACCAATTGGCCACTCCAGGTGAGGAAAACAAACACACCTGAACGTACACAGGCCCAAACTCCATCCAGCTGATTGGCTGTTTAACACGTTGCAGGCTGTAAGTGGTTAACGAGGCTCAGGACGTGATTGGTTAACGAGCAGTTGTTTTCAGGCATGATGATTCGTCCAAAGGGCGATCAGCTGGAGATCACCTTCTCTGTGGCCGACACCGAGAGCTGGGACGGCTTCATCCACAACCTCAACACCTTCCTCTCTCGTAAGACTTCCATTAACTACAATATTTAATGATGTCATCTGTACACACGTCTGATTCTCTTTCAAATAAAGTCACGTTTTGAACGTCCGGATCAATATCGGTCTGTCTCTCTACCTGTCTGTCTGCAGCATACAACGACAGCTATCAGGTTCAGACCAACGATAACTGCTCTCCAGATCAATACTTCATTCAAGAGGACAGCGGAGAGGTAAACCTAACTGTCTGTGTCTCGCTGCCTGTCTCACTCTCTACCTGTCTGTGTCTCTGCCTGTCTCACTCTCTACCTGTCTGTCTCTCTGCAGGTCAGGAACAATCCGAAGCGTTCCTGTCAGTTTAATCGGACGATGTTGGAGGAGTGTTCTGGGATTTCAGATCGTTTCTATGGTTACAGCAGAGGTCAGCCCTGCATCCTCATCAAACTGAACCGGGTACGTTGACCTTTGACCTCTGACCCCGATCCAAACTGGTCTCTTGGTGTGCTGTAGGAGCAGGTGATGTTAAAATCAAGCTGCCATGAAGCTGCCGGCCTCCATCAGGAGCAGCTTAGGTTTCAGGGTGTTGCTCGAGGACACATCAACATGTGGCCGGGAGGAGCCGGGGATCGAACCAACAACCCTGAGATCAACAGACGGCCATTACAGTCATACAGTCTCAATGAGGCTTGTGGCAAATATGCAACTGATCTGCAACAGTCTGAGGACCTCTCCTGACCTGTCTGTCTGTCTGCCCGTCTGTCTCTCCAGGTGATTGGTATGTTGCCGGGGAAGGATGGTCAGTCTCCATATGTCACCTGTGGAGCCAAGGTCTGAACCTGTCTGTCTGTCTGAACCAGTCTGTCTGTCTGAATCTGTTCGTCTTCATCTCATGTGTTATCTTCATCTTTCATCCCCCCTCTTCCTCAGAGGTACAGAGTGGAGAGAGATGAGTGGGTAAGATCGTAGAACATGTAAACTGTTGCACCGCGGGTTCATCTGAGCTCCTCTAGTGTCAAATCCACACTAACCAAAATACTGTGGCCTAAATGACACCCTGTGGCCTAAATGACACCCTGTAGCCTAAATGACACCCTGTGGCCAGTAAATTGTCTTTGAACACGTTGCTAAGCAACAGCGAAATGCCAACTGCAGTTTAACAGAGGACTTTACGCCGGGTGTAAGATTTAAGTTCCTGCGTTGAAACTATTTCAGGTGTAACCCTTAAAATGTTGTTAACCCAACTGAAGTTAGAAGTTACGATCAAATTAAGCTACGTTTGAACTAATATATTGAACTATGCTTTAATATTGATTATCTGCAGATCTGGAGTCTGATTCACAGCAGTAAAGAAACAGTAATTATTGATGAAAAACATGAACAGAAGCTCTCCTGATGTTCTTCTTTTATGTTTATTCAAGTTTCTGTATATTTATCACTGCGGGTTATTGATTACCAATCTGATGTGTGTGTGTGTGTGTGTAGAGGGAGGACAGTGATAAGATCGGACCTCTGGCGTATTACCCTCCTAATGGAACCTTCAACCTCATGTACTACCCGTACTACGGCAAGAAAGCTCAGGTAACACACACAGTGCAGAAGTTACCCTCCAGGTGGCGCTGTTCACTGAGATCATTTAATCAGCTAATTAATATAGTGACATTTTAGGAGGTCAAAGTTCTTAGAAGTTACTTGATGCAGTAGATGTTTAACAGATCCATGTCAGGGACGGCAGTTAGAGGGTCGTTCTAGGTTCATATCCGTTAGTCAACAGTGTGGATCCAGTAGATCCCTGGTGGTACTGGTGAGACTATACACACTTCAGTGATGTCATGTTATTCAGTGTGTGATGTGTTCAATGTCTCAGGTGAACTACACTCAGCCACTGGTGGCCGTGAGGTTCCTGAACGCCTCTCTGAACACAGACATCAACATCGAGTGTAAAATCATCTCCAACACTCTCGCCGACGGCAGCGAGAGAGACAAGTTCGCCGGACGGGTTTCCTTCAAACTACGGATCAACGACAAATAGACACACACACAGACACACGTTGAAGCTGCACTAATCCAGTATGTCCACACTGTTTCCCCACTAGAGCCTCAAACGCACCAGCTGTGTTTCTGTATGTGTAGAATCGTTTGTATTGCAGCTTCATGATGCGTTCACTGACCGTCTGAATTATTCTCAAGTATTTGTCACCTTTAGTCGTGTAAACAGGTTTTGTTTAGTATTTTCTACGATCCTCAATGCAGCTTTAACTCAAACCAACCAATCAGCACGCACACACGCTCTGATGTCAGAGGGTAAAGAATGACTTCACCTCCATCATCATATCAATCTGCATGAATCAGAGACCAAACTATTGATTGCACAGCTGGTGTGTTCACTGATCAACCCTTTATTTATTCACGTATTCATTTATTTATTACTTGTTTTATTTATTTGAATTGACAAGTTTTGTTTTTTACAGCATTTATTTAATAGATCAAAGTCAGAGTTTAGATTACAGACAGTTTAACTTCTGATTGGTTTCTGTAAATGTAACATCATGTGATCTGATTGGCTGTTCACAGGTTAAAGGTTTCAACACATCCTGGTTTTATTAGTTCAGAAACCAGTTTCGTATTAACTCAGAAAGATGCCGAAATACACAAACAGAATGGAGTAACCAGTGTAATACCAGAAACTGTATTGAAGCACAAACCAGATCTGAAAACAGTCTTAATCCATTTTAGAAACACAACCGGCTGCAGAAATGTTCAAACATTCGGAGATTAGCTCATAACTGAATCATAGATTACAAACGATGTGAAACCAGTTCAGGAACTGGTCCGTCTCATCGGCCATGTTAAGTGTCTGTCTTCTTGTTGTTGCCATGGAAATGGCTGAATCCACAGCCAGTCAGATGCGTTAGTAACCATGGCAACAGTATTGGTGTTTGATGTCATATCTTTTGTCTCATTAATTAGTGAAAAACATGAGTTAGGAAGTCATTACGTGTTTCTTTTGTTCACTTTTGATTTGTTTACGTGTTTGTTTTCTTTTCTATCGTCATCGTGGGGCAGAGCTTGACAACCGTTACCGTGACAACCACGCTATGTGATGCCTCCTTACCTGTGAATCCCTCTAGTGTCACATGGAAATGCCCCATCCCACCTGTACTGCTCTCCACCAATCCTCTTCCCTTAAGAGTGACCAGCCAATCAGATGGTCCTGCTGTATGTTATATACTTGTTTGCGATTGGTTGATTTCTCCTGCCTGAAAATCCCCATGTGTTTAAACGACAATTAAAAAACTAAGAAATTAAACAGAAAAAACAAACAAAAAAACAACCTGTTTGTGTGATTAATGGAGAGGCGGGGCCAAGTTTACCTGGACTGCTAATGGCACTTGCCAACAAGATGCCACTGCACCTGCTAACATTTTGGCACCTGCCACGTTTCTTAAACCAATTACCACTAAAATACCACCGGCTCTCTGCGCTGCCTCGTGAACCGTCTGTTCATCTGTGCTGGAACCCAGGACCCAGAACCCAGGACCCAGGACCCAGAACCCAGGACAGACGGTGAGAGAAGTCCAGGACGAGCTGGTGAGGAATGTGTGCTGCTTTAAGTCAACATGTCCATCACCTGTTCGTCAGGTAGTGGTGATCAGCAAGGTGAGCTGGTTTTACCAAAGTGCGGAGTTGGTAGTAAAAAATCTGATTTACCACGGTGAGGATTTAATTACCACATCAGGAGTAACTGGGAAGAAGTCTGGCAAAAGTCAAACTTAAGTCAATTTGTTTGGGGATAAATATATCATGTGAGCTTGTGGAGAGACCTCCAGTGGTCACAGCGATGTACTACAATGACTGCTCACATCCAGGACTGGTGTTAAACTGGCTTGGATCCTATTTGGAGGACGGACTTCTTTGACTTTAATTATTAAATATCTCAACAAACATTGTTTTTGGAGCAAAAGATTAAAAGTTGCAGCTCAGCTTCAGCCCGAAGACCACAAACCAGACCAGAGATCCGACTTGAAGGACTGCTGTCAGCAGGATTTATCTTCCTCATCACTGCTGTAGCGCTGTCTTTACAGATCTCAGATCAGACCATAGGACCAGGAGAGACCACATCCGTCCTGAGGTCTTTACACTGACTTCCCATTTGTCAGTATTATATTACTGTTGGTTAATAGATAGCTGATTGGATTATTTCTGCTCGTCACGTCTGCTCACTGCTGTTATTAAAACATCAACCGGAGCAGTTTCTGACTAAAGGAAAACCACCAGAATTAATAGTTCCCAGTGAACCCCCTCCTGCACCGAACCCCAAAAAACGTGTACATAAGAACTCCACCTGCTGTTTTGATATCATTCAGACCCACCTCTTAAAGAAACCCGTCACCTGTTCGTTCTGACAGTAGAACCTCATTAAAACCCACACGAGAACCAGATCCTCTTCATTTCCATGTGAAAACTACGCTTCTTACAAAAGGTCCAAGAACTTCTCACTTCTCAGGTTGTTATAACTGTTATTAGACAGTTACCGCTCGTATGCAGAGGAGATGTTTTATATAGTGAGGGGTGTAAGACGGCCAGCGCCCATAGTGAAGAACAACAGACAGGCTGGGGGGGGGGGGGGTTTCCCTCAGTTGGTTGTTTTATTATAAAAGTTGAAGTTTCTACTCTGACAGTGAACAACAGAAAACAGTCTGATAAAACTCCAGTACGAAAATAAAAAACATGATGAAGAGGGGCCGGGGTTTCCATGGTAACACACAGGGGTGACGTGGGGATGGGGGGGGTGTAGGGGTAACCATGGTTACAGTGAGGGGAGGGGGGTTACTTTACTGTCTTCTGGTGTCGGACAGTTTAACATCTGATGACCTCCAACACACACACACGTTACTGAAAGGCAACACACACACACACGTTACTGAAAGGCAACACACACACACACACACACACACTGACACACACTCTGTGGTCCTGTGTGTGTGTGTTTCAGAGCAACCTGTCTCTCTCTCTCTGTGTCTGTCTGTCAGATCAAAGGTTTCATTGGCATTAAAGTTTCAAAAAGAATGTTGCCAAAGTCTCTGCCTGTCTGTCTGTCTGTCTGTCTGCCTGTCTCTCTCTCTGTTGGACAGATAAACTAGTTTGGTCACATGATCTTGTTACAGTCGATCTAACAGGAGAACTGGACCCTGCTCAATGGCATGGCACTCATTGATCTATTGATTATTGATTACTAATCAACTAATCAATTGACAATTTTGTCAAACAAAAACAGAATGTTTTTCTTTTAGTTTCCACAGAACGAAGAGACCAAAAACTCAGTTTATTCATTTTTATTTTATTTTACTTTTCACATTTGGAAACAAATTCTGCCAGATTTTACTTAAAATATGAAAACTATTATTGATTAACAAAATAGTGAGATTCATATTTTGTTGATCGATTCTAAACATCAGTTATTAACTGGATGCTATGAAAGCTCACCGCACTGAATCATGTACACGACCTCTGACCTGAACCAGTGAAGACCTGTGAGGAATGAAAGACTCCTTCACTGACTCTCATCTCAACTTAAACTGGTCTGGAAACCCTGTTACAGGTCCACCTGGGGTCCACCTGGGGTCCACCCGGTCTGATGGGGCTCTTATGTGTTTGTATGTAGAGCTCAGACTACACCTGTACGACCAGGTGAGGTTCTACTGGACTGATCCAGCAGCTGCCCTGAAGGAAGAAAGCGTCGCAGAACATTCGACTAGAACCTCTTGTTTCTGAGACGCACCTGTGTGAAGCTCCACCCCTGCCTCCTCTTGTCCAATCAGCTGTCACAGACCCTCACCTTCCCTTTAACACTGTCTGACCTCTGAAACACACACACCTACCTGTCTCTCTCTCTCTCTAACACACTCAGTCTCTCTTCTCCAGCTGCAGCTCCTCCTCTCTACTCGTCGTCATCTTCCTCCTCATCCTCATCTTCTCCTTCATCGTCCTCCTCTTCCTCTCCTCCCTGAGCTGAAGAGCCGGGGTTCCTGGCATACGTGCCGCCGCCGCGGTACGCCACCATATCCTGTCAGAGAGACAGGAAACACAGACAGTCAGGAGACACAGCCAACAGTTACCTCAGTCTACCCGTCTCTCTACCCATCCACCTGTCTCGCTCTCTCTCTCTCTACCCGTCTCTCTCTCTCTCACCCGGTCGTATTTCTCTCGTAGTTTCTGGGCCTTCTCCTCGTAGGGCAGCTTCTCAGACTGGGACAGTTTGCTCCACATCTCTCCCAGCTTCTTGGCACAGTCTCCTATAGACAGACCGGGAAACTGCTGCTTCACACTGGGACGGTACTCGCTGCAGAACACAAAGAACGCAGACCTGCACACACAGACAGGTAGAGAGACAGACAGGTTTGTTTCATCAATATATAGGAGATATTTGGATCTCAGCAGGTCCAGCTCCAATTAGCTCTGAAATCTTCACGAGCTGAAAATAACCTTTATTTGATTTATTAATGAGCCTGCTGATTGTTTGACAATAAGAAATCAATAAGTCAAATATATATATATATTTTTTTTAATGACCAGAGTATGATCACAGAAAATCATCAGCTCCTCATGATTAAAAAGGTGGAGTCACGCTTGCTGATCAATCATTTCAGGTTAATGTTAACCCTTAACATGCCGGTGAGCCACAACAGCTGAGCGAAGCTAACTGTTAGCAGGTTGGTTCCTCAGAAACTCGGCAGAGAGCAGGATCATTTTACTCTGTTCAGATTGTGTGTGACAGATCAGGTGTTCACAGGTGTGGTGCCGTTTCTGCAGGTACGGAGATGGAGGCGTATATGAGTACCTGTTGGTTGTGTATATGGTGTGTTGCTGACTTACGGGGGTCTTTTGGGTGCGTTGGGATCTTTCCTCTTGCGGCCCCTCTTTCCGAAGCCCTTGGGTGGGATGTAGTCTCTCATCTCCCTGTTGTAACGCACCTTGTCGGCCTTCGCCATGTCCTCGAAACACTTCTTATCGCTGGCAGACAGACCCTGCAATCACAACACAGACTGATGTGAGATCTGAGTCAGTGACGTCTGTCAGACACAAACAATAAAAGCTCCAGTCAGATATATCATCTGAGTATAAAGATGTACTAACAGGTTAATAACAGACGTGTAGCTTGTTTAAGTGTTAACAGCCGGATCTCCTGCAGATACTGAATGATTAAACAGCTGGACAAAGATAAATATACAGGAGAAGTTATAACAAATACACAAAGTTAATAAACTGACACGTTCTTATATCAGCTTATTAACCATGTTTCTGTACCAATTATACCTGATCAATAAGTGTTAGTGATTGGTTCACTGTGCAGTATGTTTTGATTCTTACATGCGGTCTTTGTGGTGCTGTCTGACACCACGTACATATACTATGTTTACAGAGAACTGTTGTCTCTCCACATGGTTCTGCCTGTCTGTCTGTCTGCCTGCCGGTCTGCCTCTCACCTTCCACCTTTCGGAGCATTTCTTGGAGAACTCTGCGAAGTTGACCGACTGCTCTGGGTGCTTCTTCCGGTGTTCCTCTCTACACGTCTGGACGAAGAAGGCGTAGGCCGACGTCTTCCCCTTCGGCTTGTTGACGTCTTTACGCATCATAGTGGCGGCCTGATAGACAGACGGGAGGCAGAGGAAGATGTTTAGCTCTGATTAGTTAATTATCATTTTTGAGGACGATTAGCATTTCCATTTGATTGATTTTTTTTTTTTTACTTCCGCGTGACAGGAAATATACCAGTAAATGACACACAATACATAATCAATACTTTGATCATTCACCCAAAAAGACAAGTAAAGGTACGGTGCATCCGGAAACTATTCACAGCGTTTCACTTTTTCCACATTCTGTTATGTTACAGCCTTTTTCCAAAATGGAATAAATTCATTTTTGTACTTGCACGCACGCACGATGCCACACGCTTTCTCACACTTCTCTTTGGGCAGTTTCCTCTTTGCAGCACCTCAGCTCCATCAGGTTGGATGGGAAGCGTCGGTGCACAGACATATTCAGATCTCTCCAGAGATGTTCAATCGGATTCAAGTCTGGGCTCTGGCTGGGCTAATCGAGGACATTCAGAGTCGTAAAGCCTCCTTTGATATCTTGGCTGTGTGCTTTGGGTCGTTGTCCTGCTGAAAGATGAACCGTCTCCTCAGTCTGAGGTCAAGAGCGCTCTGGAGCAGGCTGTCATCCAGGATGTCTCTGTAGATTGCTGCAGTCATCTTTCCTTCTATCCTGAGGGATGACAGCCTTTCCAAATCATGTCTAATCAATAGGAACATCTCATGGATGATCAGTGCAAACAGGATGGACCTGAGCTCAATGTTGAGCTTCATGGCAAAGGCTGTGAATACTTATGTACATGTGATTTCTCAGTATTTATTGAGAATTTATTTTAAATAACTGCAAAACGCCCCCCCCAAAAAATATAAATAATTTATTCCAGACCTGTAACAAGGCTGTAACATAACAAAATGTGAAAAAGTGAAGCGCTGTGAATACTTTCCGGATGCACTGTACATTTGACAATCATCTTCATTATCGATCATGTTGTCAATTACTAATCGTTTGAGTCTGTTCATCTCAGTCAAGGTGATGTCTTCAGGTGTCCTGAAATATTCCCTTTACTGTGATAATAAACACCTGAAACACTGCAGAGATCACATTTAACACAATGACTCATTTAAGACAGCGATCTTCAGTTTATTGATTAATCATTTGATCTACAAAAAGGTCTTCTATAATACAGATAGATGCAGATCTGGGTTCCTCATTATATATATATATATATATATGTATATATATATGTATATATATATATATATATATATATATTTTATATATATACGCAGCAAATCCTCACGTAAAGTTGCAACAGGCTCATGAGGTCATGGTTTAATTTGCAGAGATAATGGATGGATAATATGGCAGATAATTACTGGTTGCTGCACATTATGTTTAACAGTAACAGGGATGAACTTCACATCACCCACTAGACAGAGACCTTTAAATCATTTGTTAAACAAGTATTAAATCTTTTTACACGGAACAGGCAGAATTCCTTTAATATACATTTGGGTGAAATGACCCTTTAACCTAGATGCGTCGTTTTGTTCATAATCAGAATTTAATCATGAAAATATATATATTATTTAAAATCATACTTGAAGATAGAGCACATCAACTTTATCCGTCTTTCATTAGGAAGTAGCCCGGTAATTATCAGTGAAACGGTCAGTAATGGCCCATCAGCAGTCAAACTGTGTGAGATTGTGAATAACAAAGAGAACAAAGTGGGGATCCATTTTCTCGTCCGGGGAGGTAGGAGGCCCACCAACCCGGGCTGGACCCTCTGTCGGTCGGTTACTGTGCTCGGACATCCCGCCGCAGCCGGTTCCTCCTCTGCGCCTGTGACTGGAAGTCTATGAGCCGTAGAGATGAACGAAAACTAGAGCTAGCGGTCTTCTATGGAGATCTATTGACTGCTGCAGTTAGCCTAGCCGTGCTAACAGGCTAGCTCCGACAGAACAATGGGCCACCATTTGCTTCCCGCCCTCTGCAGAGCTAGCCGCCCCATCCCCCTCCGCTAGCGACAAGCTAACAGGCTAACGGGCAAATAAAAACAGACAATTAAACCAGCAACACGTTAGAACCCATAACATGAGACTCTGTTAATGCGCAAAGTTTATTTTAACCACAGCGCCGTTTTTATTCCAAACGGGCGTGTTTGCAATGGAAATATGGTGTCAGTACAATAGCTACGCATTTTCAACGAAGGGCTCCGACTATACCCCGGAGAGGTCAGCGTTGTATACACGGGGCAAGGCTATTTCCTGGCATTCGCACTCCATAATGGGCGTTTCGTGTTTACAACAACACGTTTTGAAAGCCCCCCGTGTGCGCACACAGAATGCCACAGAAATGTGAACAGATCTCACAAACACCACATTTTTCCGTCACAGCGGCCATTTTATTCCTCTTTCCAGCCTCATTCACGGACCTGTTATTTGAGGATTTTGCACGTCAGAAAAAAAGCCAGCCGGCAAATCAAAGCCAGCTAATTTTGACTGAAATGAAAGAAATCTAACCCGTCCGGCAGTAAGAGGATTAACTGAGGTACTCACTCGTCAGGAGGGCCGGCTACAGGCTGAGGCAGACTTTGGATCGACTTTCAGGTTTTTGGGATTCACGGTTTCTTGTTGTTGTTTGGTGACTGAAGCAGCGACTGGAGACGTCGGTTCAGTTTCAAACTGGGTCGAGCTCGAGCCCGGCACCGCCCCCCAGCAACGCCCCCGTTGGTCATTCCTATTCAGAGGGCGGGAACACGGCCTGCTAACCTGGGCGGGGACCGTCTGAATACTGGTCTGTGATTGGCTTACGGGACCGCAAGTCAACGCTCGTTGCTACACGGCTCCGCCTGCCCAGCAACGCCAGCAGGGCGAGAATTCAACACTTACAACAGGGTGGAGCTAACTTGTGTCCCAGCGTCTGATTGGTCAGAACAAGTGTATGTCAAATCAACCAGCCAATCTGTGAAGAGATGGAGGAGCGGCAAAAAACAGCAGCAATGCCAGAGATGAAGATGGAGATAGCATAATACGTTTTTGGTTGTATTTGACTATAGTGTTAAAATTACATTGACGATTATTAAGGGATATATGTAAGGAAAGAAATTAAACTAGAGAAAACGAACTCATGCTTATATTGTCAAATACAAAATCTAGTTGCGTGTCTGTTTTATCATCTTCCAGACAGAAACCCCTCAAACCTGAAGGAGAATAATCAACACGGAGAATAACCTGCTGCATGTTAAATTACAGTTTAAGTTGTGACCCTGTTGTTTCCTCATCAAAACAATTAATGTTGCTTGTTTTATGACACAAGAAACATCTAAAGATGTTACTGTGCATGGAAATAGAAAATAATGCAAAACACAAATATAACAATAAAACTTTGTTATTAAGAAACGATGGTCCAGTGGAAAGAATATTCTGAGAATCCTCAAATACCTTCAGAGCCCTGAGATCATTTTCACTTAGTCAACTAACTTATATTATCTCAGGTTTCAACCTCATGTCCCAGTTTAACTCATTTTCATTTGACTCTGTTGAGTTTGTTTTCACGCAAGATAATATTGGCAAAACATTGGTAAATGTGGTATTGATAATGTTAATATGCTGTGTACAATACAGAGATACACATTTCCTGCATTTAAACCTCTTTCCTGCTTTAATAAATGACACCAAACTGACTGATCAGGCTGAAATCAAAGGAATGTTTGATTGATCCATTTCTCCTCTATGTTGAAGTTTCTCTATGAACGTATTCATGTATCAATACATATCCAATCGATGTTCTTGCAAACGTTTCTTCATTAACACCATCAAGTAAAACAGGTTCAGGCCCCACTGGCGCGCTGCAGACTGCTTTGAGCCTCTCCGGACACCGTAGTTGAACAGGAAGTGGTGTTGTTTTTGCGGGAGCGGTTAATTAACAGCATGGAGATCTGAAGATCAACACTTTTCATCTTCAACACGTAATACAAGTGATTTGGTTGAACAGCTGTCCTTGCCGGTGGACATGGACCCCCTGCAGCTGTTCCTGGACCAGTTCAAACCCAGCGGGGAAGCCGTCAGTACTTTCACATCAGTGTGTAGCTTCGCTAGCCAACACTCCCTTTACAAATATGCCGATTTAATAATGTTCGGCTTCTGAGCGATGACAAATCACTGACAGAAGAAGAACAAGCACAATTCTTCAGTTATTCACGGTTTCTGCTAAAACCGGCTCACATATGATCCACCGAGCACTAAACACTGCATAGTTCTAACGTTATTAAACTAAACTGATTAAATGATGTGCGGTGACAGCTCATAAGTGTATTTTTATATTTAAATGTTTTCGTTCTTCCTTTTGTTAAATTGTTGTGGATGTTTTCGGTACTGGGAGATAAATGTTCCTCCTGCTGCTGATGTGTGTCGGTGTTCGTGTCTCTGCTGTACTTCTGCTTAACGGGTGGATGTTCCTCCTGCAGGAGTCCACCTGGTTAAAGGAGGTTTTCAGCTTCATCACACAACACGTTTACCCCGCGCTCTCTGGCCCCGCCCCTCCTGCTGCAGACGGATCACCGACAGGTCAGTCAGCCAACCAGCTTCTAGTGTTGTGGAATACCTGTTTACAGGTGAGTTATTGAGGCTGTATAACAAAATAACATTAATAGACATTAACATTAAACATACATATCAGAAACTGCACAGCATGAATGTAGTTTGTTATCTCAGTTTATCACTGAGCTCAGCCCCCCCCCCCTAACAGAAGCTGTGTGTCTGCAGGTTCAGATGTTTCAGGTGGAGGTGTGTGTTCTCACCAGCTGAGTGTGTGTGTGGTGAAAAAGATACAAGAAACCATGTGTGTCACACACACCTTACCTGTCAGCTACAGGTACGACCACAGATAGCCATTATTATTATTATCACAGGGTTGCTACAAGTCTAAAGTTTGTAAAATGCTTATTTTAACTGTTTTGTTTTCAAGGTGAGGAATATGCTTAATAATGTGTTGTTTCAAATTAAATGATTAACTGTGTATGAACTGAACTACTGTCGTTTTTTAATCTTTATTGTTTACCCTTGCACAGTATTTGTTGTTATTTTGACCTTTGACCTCTCCTGACCTGACACCAGGCTGGTGTCTGTCTCTGAGCTGCTCTCCTGGCAGCACCTGGCCTGTGTCAGTAACCTGTCCTGGAGCACCAATCAGCAGCGAGCGTGGGCGACGGAGGCGGAGCTTTCTCTGCCGGGTCACCGGGCTCTGCCGCGGGTCAACCTGCTGCTGGTTGGCTGTCTGAGAGAGGGGGGGGGCGGAGAGTGGAGACTGACGGATGCTGGCGGCAGCGCCAGGTGTGAGGTGAGTCTGTGATGCGTTCAGGGTCCGAGTTTAAACACAAACTGATGCTGGAAGCTTTTCACTGCATGATTTCTGTCGTTCTGTCTTGTTGAACCAGACTCCTACACCTGTCTGTCTCTCTCCAGTGCCTGTCTCTCTCACCTCTGTGGCTGAATCGTCCCGTCTTCCTCCCTCACTGGAACTACATCCCCCACAATGCCCCAGGCCGGGACCAGGAAGATTCCGGAGGCTACTTGGAGCTGATTGGTTCTCCGGTTCTTCTGTGTCCCGGTCCTGGTCCGGGATTAGCTGCTGGTCCTGGAGGAGGGGCGGGGCTTAGCAAAGCAGTCGGAGTCAGAGAGGCTGCTGTTTTACTACAGAACAGGTGAGTTACCTGACCTCTGACCTCTGAGGTGTGACAGTATTAATGATGCCTGGAGGAAACGAGGAGCTGCAGTGTCTGTCCCCTGTGACTGTCTCTCTCTCTCTCTCTCTGCCTGTCTCTCTCTCAGGACTCGAGGACAGCGTCTCTCTGTCTGTGGCGAGGTGGGTTCAGTCTGCCCTCTGCTGGTTGTGGCAGGAACAACCTTCTTCTGCTTCTCGCTGACAAATGACGCTCACACTCTACCTGTCCTCGTCAAGGTAAGAGACACCGTCTGTGTGTGATGTCACTTCCTGGTGGTTCTTTCTTCTTCTAACATTTATCTCCTGATCTGATTTATCTCTCAGTTGTTTTAATTTGTTAAACACAACTGATCCTGTCAGTCTGTCTGCTCTCAGCTGTCTGTCAGTCAGTCTGTCTGCTCTCAGCTGTCTGTCTGTCTGCTCTCAGCTGTCTGTCTGCCTGTCTGTCTGCAGGTCAGCAGCAGGTTGTGGTGGACTCAGCGTGTGTGTGTTGGTCAGAGTGTGTGTGTGACGGAGCTGCGTGTGTGTGTCCTACGATGCTGGAGAGGAAACAACATCCTGTGTGTGACCGACCAGTCTGAAATACACACAGACTACACACACACACAGGAACACACACACACTGACACACACTCACACACGCCCCCACTGCTGATGATGTCACACGTTGATGATGACGACGGCCGTGAGGCGGTGCCTGAGCGCGACATCTTCCAATCAGCTGTCAGGATGAAACTGTCCAGAGTCATCAGTTACCAGGTAAATACAGAAAATACTGAGCTCTGATTGGCTTTCAGAATGTTACCTGTAAATGTTACCTGTGTGATAAGCCCCGCCCCTCTGACAGGGCACTGTGACTGAGGTGGTGAGTGAGGGAGCGGGGCTGTATGTGATTGATCAGAAGGTGGGTCTGTGCCTGGCCTATCAGCCGCCTCTGAGGAGGAAACTGAGAGCAGGTGACTCTGTGGAGGTGAGTCCCAGTAAAAGTGTGTGTGTGTGTGTGTGTGTGTGTGTGTGGGGGGGGGTAATCGCAGGTAAACCAGCGATTTATTGAACGTTCT